>BJFM01001886.1:0-66268 GCA_016586285.1 Arothron firmamentum | reverse complement strand
TTACATTTGTTAGGATAGAAGCGGTTTAGTTTCCCTGCTTATTGGGAAATGGCCACAGCCTCAAATCCAGTGGGAGCAGGCTGTTGGATAATGGAACTGACAGAACGGCTGCCATCTTTGAATCATTAATAATGAATCTGATGCTGGGAATTAGGTTTTCTCCCAGTGAAAAGGAACAAAACCAGCATGAGTGCACAGACAGGAGTGAGAGATCTTTTTCAACTGTAGCCAGCGAACATTTTTCTCACCATAAAAATGTGTATTTTGCTGGATTAATCGTGCTGGGTGTATTTCAGTAAAAACACCCAGGTCAGGCTCTGAGCCACAGCCTGAGCTTTAATTCACGGCTCGTCAGGTGACACGTCGGCCTTCTCGTTCGTAGGTAATTACCTATGTTCGGGTGCTTCAGGAGCCGACAGATCCGCGCTTCTCGCTCAAGTTTCTGATGATCTGAAGGCAGGAAAGAAGAGAAAACAAAGAAACTGAGTGGATGAACACAAACAAGAGGCCCAAAAGAACAAAGGTTGCATAACATCGATGGTGTTCGTGTCGTCCAGCAGCGGTTGTGCACAGAAAAACAAACTTTTTAAATCTAGTTTTATCAAAAACAGGTATGATTAATGGATTTATCAAGCATAGATTTAGCAAATCATTAGTTAAATAGTTAAAATAAAGTTAAATGTAGAGTGAAGCACATAATGACACAGTCAAGTAAAACCCCAACAGGAGCTGCTGAGCAATAAGAGTTTACAGTTGTGGACAGTCAGACAAACACTGTGTGTGCGTGCGAGTGTGTGTGTGTGTGTGTGTGTGTGTGTACACATCAACAATCTCAAAGCTTGATGCACTTAGTGAAATTTGTCCAGTGGCTTCCCCCATAATACAATCAGACTCCAGTTAATGTTTCTGATGGAAGGATATCAGAGTGTGTGTGTGTGTGTGTGTGTGTGTGTGTGTGTGTGTGTGTGTGTGTGTGTGTGTGTGCGCACATGCATGCCTGCACGGGCTGGGTGTGGACGGGTTGAAGGGTGTGAGCACCAGCAGATGGTCTCAGGGGGACAGATGGGCTGAATGCGTGACAGAGAAGGAGAGACGGCAGACGCCTGTAATCCCCGTCCAGCCGAGGCTTCTGTTGGCGTGATGAGGTCGGGGCAGCCATTAATGACGCAACTGCAGCGTCTTAGCAGGTTAGGTGGAAACCACGTACGTCAGGAATCAACCAACCGCGAGGCGGAGGCTCAACTCTGAGATTACAGAAGGCTTCAGCTCGGATGAGAATCGATAGATGAAATTCTCCGATTTGAAACGTATAGCATGAAAATCAATGTGCGCGCGCGCACACACACACACACACACACACAGACTTTAATTGTGCATTGTGCAGACATTCCACAGCTTGGTTCTCAGAGCCTTCCTGGGTTGTTCTGGCCGCTGTGGATCAGCCTGCTAAAACAGACATCGGTGTGCTGACCTGAGCCGGCAGCTGGATTTTGCTCCTGACAGCAGACAGTCTGGCCTCAGACCTGCCAGGAACCAAAGCCATCCAGGAAGAAGATGACAAGCCTGGAACCCATTTGAAGAGGACTAATTGTGCAGGAGAAAGAGAGCAGCTGAATGGAGGCTGATCAATCAGAGAGCCTGTGTTGCAGCATGGACCCCTGCTGTGAAACATGTCTGTCCCAGTCAGGCAAGCAAGCACAAACAACATTCTTCTTCATAAAATACTACAAGAGGACTCGGCGTGGAGCTTCCTGCTGGCCTCTCCTGAAATCCAGGGGTATCACAGCATCTTGTGCAGATGGAGCAGCACTTAGCCCGATTGGACTGAGTGATGGCTGACTGACTGCCTGGCACATCATTAAACTCATTTATCCACCCAGCCCTCCCTTTATTACCATCTAGAAGTGAGCGGATGGCTAGATGGCTTCTCTCAGCTCACATCCTCTGTCTGGAAAAAAGACCCATCAACCATGCAGCTCGTTTAGCTTCTGCGGTGAGAGCAGCAGCCTCGACATTTCAATAAATCCATCCAACCAAGCTCACAACAGAGCAAACACCAACCCAAAAAACAAAAAAAAAAACCAGGCAGAAGCGCTTCACCTCTGACGCCGGTGTCTGTCACCAGTGGTCACTGCTGTGGTGTTTTTCTGCACCGCCGGCAGATCTTACTGTTGATCGTGGTGTTTGTGGGTTTGCTGGCACAATTGCACCATATTTCCTGTCAAACTGACACTTTTCACCCCACACAAATACCCTAAAAAAAGAAATTCAGCAAATCCTGACAACACCACTTAAACCATTAGAAGCACAAGATCTGAAACATGGTCTCCTCAGGGGAGGCAACAAGAGATCGTGGTTGCCACGTAGCGCGCGTTATCTGCTGATTAGAGCTGAGCTGGCGATGTGCACTGTCAGCGCAGCGGGATTTAAGAACGATGAGTCACCGTCGCAACCGGGGCGCACGGAACATTCAGACGTTTATAAAAGAAAATAAATAAGTGAATAAATCATCGGGACGCCACCTTCAGGTCTCATAACAGCTCCGGCAGAGCTGCATTAACATGCATCTGCAGACTTCAGCAGAGCGACGCCTGTTTCACTTCAGCAAAGACGCCAATTCCACCAAAAGCTGTAAGTCAGAAATAAATTATCGTTATTGTCACTGACTCAAGCAGAAGTGGGGTCAAATATAATATCTGGTCCAGTGGCGAGGTAATCTTGGGCAAATTAAAAGCAAAATGAAACTGAAAGGCAGCGATGAGACACACACACACACTCCTCAGGTGTGCTAAAAAGAACGCACAACTGAGGAAGTAAGTGTTCTAATCTAAAACTGACACAAATTACAGATATTTGCTGCAAGAAAAAGAAGAAAATGAGAGATTTTACAGCAAGCACAGGGCAGTTTGTGGTTACGGGTCACATCTTAGGCTGGTGTCGTTATCAGAGTAAAACGGGATTAAAAGACGACCTCCTGAAACGAGATCGATGAACGACGGAGAAAAACAGACAGAGATGGAGTCAGAGAGGCCCTGAGCAGACGGGACTATAAATAGACCCAATCCTCCTCTGGCTTACAGCTCTGAATCACACCGACCCGTCCTGCCCTGCGTCACCCTGCAGACGGGCGGAGGAAGAGCCCGAGACACACTGACAGATGAAGGCAGGCGAAGGCACAAAAATGAGAGTCCTGACGCAACAAGTGGGTCCGCTCACGCGCTGCTGTGAAGTTAGTCTGGCATCTGGGGGGGCGAGGGAGGACGGACGAACAGGACAGGATGCCAGCAAATGGCTAATATTGGTAATAATGACGCATTCTTGTATATTTCATCATCACTGCCAGTCACCAAATCCTCCGTTTCCTCCAGCAACAGTCGTATTTTGTCCTTCAGTCCATTATTTCCTCTGCTGAATCTGCTGCGCATCTCCAACATGTTGTCTTCCAGCTTTAAACCGTTCTGACTCCGTGGCTGCAGCCAGTCGCTTCAGATTGAGCTCCGAACACGTTTCCCACGTTACATCAAATATGCTGCAACTCAAATTAAAGCTACGATGGCGGAGAGAGAACCCGCTTGTTCCACGCTCGTACATGCTGTTTTCAAATTCAGGATGAAAAACATCACACTCTGGCGCGCGCGCGCGTGCGTGCGTGCGTGCGTGCGTGTGTGTGTGTGTACGTATGCCTGTTTAGGTCTGAAAGGAATCAGGGCAGCTCAACCAAAACATGTAGTGACATTCTACTTCTGGCTCTTGAGATAATGTTTTCTTTTTTGTCTGCGTAATATAAGAAAGCGTCTTCGGTTGCCGTCTGTCGCTCCCTGTGTCTTAACAGAGGGTTTTAAATGTAGTCTAACAGGACCTTTGCTTGCCTGGAGGGACCATTTACATTAGCTTCCACTGGAAAAGAGAGCCCGTGTGTCCCTGCCAGGAACTCTAAGAGAGTTTATTTAGAAAACTAACAAATATCGCCAAAAAAGGTTCCTTTTTCTACTCTGATGGTTCCATTTCTGCCGTTTCCTGCCCATATCGCCATCTTCTGTCACATTCAGGGCAGTTTCTCCCCTCCAGCCCTTGAAATTTCTTCTTTTAAATGCAGCATTTCAGGAGATGCTATAAGTCTACCACGTCATCGTTTGTTGTGATGGAGCTTCCATAAGAGACGTGATGGAGAGTAACTCCACACGCAGGTGGTCATGCAGAATATTTCCGTGCCATTTGTAGAAACCAGACTTGACTGTGTTTAACGTTCACATCTCAACAACATGGTGGATGGCACGGGCTTGTGTACATGCCGTTCACAGCAGCCTAAACACACTTTAGATTTACTGCTAACTCATCAGCATGCCAGCTAATATGGGCAATGTCAATAATCAGACGTGCCGGTGCCAAAAGAGACAAAAAGCCGAGTCAAAAATCCATAAAACACCTCCAGTTTGAGTGATAAATCCATAACTTGATTAACCCATAAACATCTCTAATCAACAGCGCGATCAGCCGCAGATTAAGAACAAGCCTAAGCAGCAAACATTAAAATTTATTAATGAAAAGGGGTTAACAAAATTAACAGGTTCTCAAAAAAGTGCAGAGGTGCATCAACGCAGCCGTGAACAGCACAGTTGTGACATGACTTTTATTGTGAAAGGTTGTTTTGATTGAAGAAAAAGCACGATCTTGGTGCCAATAAAAAGGAATGAGCAACTAAACCCAAACTTATTGAGATACTGTAAATCACTGTTGGAGCAGCTTTTAAATGAGATTAACAAACAAGTTCAGATTGGCTAAAAGCCCGGAGAGAAGCGCCGAGCAGCAGAAGGTACATTCAGACATAAACTCCCAAAGCATCGCACAGGGAAGAATGGAACCTGTGTGTGTTCACATTATGGTATGGGATCAGTCCTGGGTGTGTGCTCGTGCACGGCTGCTCAAATAGGCTCCTCTTGGGAAAACAGCAGCCTTGTGCAAAGAAAGCTCAGTCTAAATGGAGATAATGACAACAAAATGTCAACACATATTTACACTGGTCCCTGTGCTCTGGGCCTCTGTTTGCACTGGGAGTCACACTGAAATGTGAGAGCGGCAGCCAGCTTTTACTTTTTATTGCATTTTGTTTGCAAACAAAAGTAAATCTTTCAGGTAGACTCCCCGGACCAAAAGGCCACCAACCTCGCTGTAACCAAGCCATTGGATTAGACCCTGACTTTGGGCAATTACTGCAGGGTTTCAAACCTTTCAGGCGAGTTATTTCAGCCAAACGGCTGCAGGGAGAGTCCTGAGAGGCCGCGTGTGGAATTGTCTCCTCATGCTTCTAAAGCTGTCCTGCAGGTACTCCAGTTTCCACCCAGGACAAACGTTAACAACCGAGGAAACAGAACTACAGCAGCGTTAGACTCTGGAAGCGCTGGCACAGGAGCTGCTGTCAGAATAAACATGGAAAAGGAAAAAAAAACCATCTCCTTCAAGGACCTGTCCCAAAAGTTCTTCTGTTTGATTGACCCGGCTGGAGCTCTGACTACACCGGGTGGATGTTTTGTACTTGACGTTCAATGAGGAAGTTCCTCTTATCTTTGCAGCCAGATGTCAACATCAGAAGTGCTGGTGGTTTCCACGGAAACCACGTGTTTGAATGACCTAACGGCATGAATCAAGAGGCTGAGAAAGTTCATGCTACACCTCTTTTCCTTTACTTTTCCCCTCACTAATTAGCCATTATCTCCTAATTAACTTTCTTGCCAGCTTCTTCCATGAATCATTTATTAACTTTCATAATGACCAACTTCACTTTATTCTTAACTTTTTCACTTCTTGCCCGTCGACTTCCTTCTTTAGAGTCTTCTTCCTTCCTTTTCTAGCCCATAACTTTATTCTTACTCTGCAGCAAGTGTTTCATGCAGGATGCAGAACAAACTGTACAGGTGTAACACAGGTACTTAAGCAGTGCAGAGACAGGCAGCTTCACAGGCTAGTCTGGAATAACCAGACGCATTCGAGCCAGAATAGTTCAGGAAAGCGAGCTCCAGAGTCGGCTGCTTTACGGAAGAGAGGATGTTTGTCAATGACCGTGGTTCCCCCACAATGACACTGGAACAAAGCACAGATGGGCACACGTGCACGGACACCAGAGATTCCGTGATGTCGTGTAATCCAATAACACGCTGGCAGGAAGTGCCTCCTCAAACAAGCTCCTTTCTGCAGGAAACTATGACCAGTTTAAGTGGCTGCCAGAATTGTTCTGTGTCCATGAACTTTCCGTCTCCCTCGTCAGTGAAACGCCCCTCGAGAACTCGTTGTAGCTCCACAAATGAATTTTTCTGGGATGTAAAGGAAATAATGACGAGTTTGAACATTTGAAGGGTGCACAAACAGGTCAGGCCGGGCTTTGGTAAACAGCAGCGGCTGTTTTTGTTATTATTCAGGATATCAGTCAGCTCCCCCCGCTTGTCCGGCACTGCAAACTAAATTAAAATTTTATTCCTGCTGGCTTCCATGTCATACCATATGCTTTAGACAGGAGGAATAATGCTGAGCTGGTAATGAGGGGAAAAAGAGGGCAAGATAGATGCCACAGAAAGAGGAAGCAAGCACACACACACACACACACACACACACACATTCCAACAAGAGGATGGTGCAGACACATGCCCAACACTCATGTTACACACTATTTCTGCTTCGGAGGAGAGGAGCTTGACCACCACGCTCTCTTCATATCTACATCCTTCTCCAGCCATATGTGACTCTCTTCCTCTCATCAAATATTCACAGTTGGTCCCATTAAAGATTCACTGCGCAGCACGTTTATCTGCCCTCCACCAACCAGCCTCCAGCGAGTGCACCAGAAGCCCACCAAAAGCCTGAAAACACGCGCACAGTCTGCCTGCATGGTAGGCGAGGTGGTGCAATGCAGGACAGGAGGAGGAGATTGGACAAAACGGTGGGAAATGGGAGAAATGCACCAAAAAAAACTGGCCCAAGGAGAAATGAGACACATCAGAGAAACACCAGATGAAGGAAGAGAGCAAAGGAGAAGAGTCTGAGGTCCACTCCAGCGTTGTTCATGTTCAGCGCGAGAGGAGAAGCCTCGCACCTCAATAATTCAACAGTAGGTCGAGCACGGCGAGTCTCTTTCTCCTGCGCGTTTGCTGACATCACAAGGCCTTACCTAACACCCGGGTAAAAATACACTCCCTTCATACTCCACCACAATAGCTGACACACACTTGCAGCTAAATATAACACATGACAATGGCTCGAGACGATGTTGACGGCGATGCTTAATTTGGATCTGCATCTGCAGTGAAGCCGCATCTTAAGCGACAAACCCCCACCTCCATGCAGGGGGGGGGGGGGTCCAGGGTTGCAGAATGATGGTGCAAGGCTGCGTCCAGCTACGAGATCAACCTCTCCAAACTTTCACTCTGGTCACTGAACGAAGCAGCGTTTCCAAGCTGGCTCATAATCTTTGTGGTTCCAACGCAACAGGGAGACTCGATCCAACGCTTGTGAGGACGAGCAGCAGTGATGAGTCATTAGTAATGAGCAGGAGAGTTGATGCACGTGCACGAATGTCAGTGAACTGACAGACCGTGTGCATATGCGATCCTCCGCTCGAGTGACCGCATGCGTGTGACGCCACATGACCGAGACATAATCTCTGACCTCAGCACCAGCCACCGTGCCGTCCCTGAACGGAGAAATGAGCTTAATCCCGCTTGTGCACGCGCACAAACGCAGCGTAAATGTGCGGAAAAGCGATACGCCGCCGCTTGTCGGACATCGACACGGGCACCTGCAGAGGTGGTCAACACGAGATAGCGTGGCTAGCATTTTAAAGAGTGAAAAAGGTAGAACAGAAAGTGCAAGAGATGCATTCTGGGAGCTTGGCATCGCCACAACGCTGGACTGACAGGAAGAAACATGTAATGAGATCATTAGGCAAGATTATAAGCCTGTTAATGGGTGGTGTATGCCTTTTAACTTGGTTAGGGATCTGATAATTATCTTGAAAAAAAGAGAAATGTGGCACACACGTGTCACATTCTCAGGCTATAAACTTATTTAATATGGAAGTTAAAATAATTAAGATACAACAATCAAACAATTCTTGATACTGCCTTGTAAAATACATCCTTAAGCAGGAACTCCTCTGTTCCCATAAAAAGAATCTATTCCCACATAAAAAGAAAAAACAGGCCACAAAAGCAACTAGACTGTTGGGAAAAAAAGAAAAAAGGACGTCCCAGATGCTTAGTGACGGTCACGACACACCGACTCTTTAGCACAATATATGTTGACATTTGTTGCTTCAGGTTCTGCAGGCTCAAACGAGACAAGTGCTACATGCATTAGCGTCCCAGGAACTTGTAAAAATTCAAGCTGTTGGACAAACGAGCCTGTGTCTTTTACGCTGATGAAGTTGGAACGGGCGGGCCTACAGCGAGAGCGTGACCTGTCAAACAGGTGAGGGAAAATAGGTGAACTCTGCTTGGAATTTAAGGCAGAAGGGAGGAAAGACTGGTTTGTGACATTTTCCTGTTCCCAAGACACCTCCCTCCTCACACACACACACACACACACACACACACACACATAAACACATACACACATATAGAATATGGCCTCTATGGGCAGCCTATGGGATGAAGAGATTCCTGTCTGTTGTTGCCGGGTTACAAGCTCCAAGCCACTGCCAACACAGCCCTTAGCAAAATACACACACTGAGAAGGGCTTCTAAGATCTTTTCTCAAATCTTTTGTTTACAGAGTGTGGGAGAGGGAACATTAAAAGACATAAAACAAAGGGGATGGATCAGGCGCATAAAAGGGAGGAAGAAAGATCAATTCAGCCTGCATCCTCTCAGAAATGCAGCCTGCAAATGGCACAGCTCAGCTGTTCCTACATCACTCCAGCTTGAGTGGCCTCCACGTTTGGATTAAAAACACGCTATCAAACAATCAGCTGACAAAAGAAAGCCGCTGCAGTGAGAACAGCCTCGTACAGAGACGCAGCAAACCGCCTCTTCGAGGAACATAAACATTTGCATGATCGGTATTGAAAAGACGTTCTTTAGGCAAACTTCAAACATTCATTCAAATGAAGAGGTTCATATTCACAATGCGATAAGCTGTTCAAATTCAAAGCGCTTCCCACGTTATTGTGCTCAACCTGCACGCAAGCGCAAGTTCTCTGAAGAACCTGTTGCTTTAACTGGACTGGCATTTAAAGCTGATTGGTTTGTGACCCTTTAACCGGACTAAATCCACTGAACGGTGACGGAGAAGCACAAACACTTGCTGCCATCGCCTGTGTTCACTGTCAACACCTCCAGGCTATTTCTGACTTACCAGCTGAAGGTCAATAAAGTCATAAAAATTTCCTTGTTTGATCTGCAAACAGAGAAACCGCCTGTATAAGGCATGCTCGGTGGGACAGAGGCATCACCGTCTTCGGCACTCCTGCACTCGCATGAGCAGCTGTGAAATCTGCAGCTTGGACATTTATGTGCAGCCAGAGCAAACATGCACGCTTACAACCTGGCTGGGGCCATTTTTGTTTTGGTTTTTTTTGTTTTTTTTTAAACAAAAGAGACATCTTTAAATGTTTTCCTGTAACCTTTAACATCCCTTGTTGAGCTGACGGACGCATGAGCCAATGGAGACCTGCTGGCCACCATCAGCAGGCCGGAGAGGCTGCACTCCAGCTCTGCAGCCTCCCAGTGTCAACATTGCGCCGGCTTTGACGCATGCTGCTCCCGCCAGGCCAAACCGCACTCACCTCTGGCTGAGAGTTTCTTGGTGTTGATAATTTTGGCAGCATACTCTTGCCCGGTGGACTTCTTGACGCATCGGCGGACGACGGAGAAGGCGCCCCTGAAAAAACACCATGTGATGAGTCAGGGCATTTATTTATTTATTTATTTATTTATTGGATTGCGTGCGTGTGCTGAGCTTGTCATATTCCAGGGACGTGCATCAGTTGCAGAGAAAGGGAACGGAAGTCACACGCATTTTCCATGCTGATATATTCTGAGTGTTCGATGTGAGAAGAGGTCCCGGCACGCTGGCTGCGTTTGTCGCGCACACCTCCACGACAGCGGCAGCCGCACAGGGAGATTAAACCCGACAAAGTAGCTTTGTAGCCAGGCAGGGAGCTGTGGTCCCCCCGTGGGTTAAACCTGCGCGCAGCAGCCAAAATGTGCCACAGCCACAGTTCAGTTTGCAGCAAAACGCCCATTTTTGGTGGCTTGACACACGAGGGAAGCCTGCAGTCTGCTCAGACGTGCACGAACACGGATCTGAGCGGCTGAAGCCCACGGATGCCACCACACAGTGGCTCCGTGCAAAACTGCGCAGGCTGCCCGCCGATAAACGGACTAAGTTGGTGTCGTGCACGAGGTTTCGCACCTTTCACTCAGAACGAGACGCGTCGCACGCCATCTGCACGCATTATGGGCTAAATACCAGCCTGAGCAGCGCAAACAAGAGCCGGAGCCTGCAGCTGCTGAGGTGCTCCTCCAAATCCCCCCCGTTTCTGACAGCACCTCTGCTGCGTAATCAACGCTGAGGTGAACGCGCATTAGAACCGCGGCAGAGAAACGCGCCTGCACGGACACACGAACCCAGGCAAACAGGCTGAATGCAACAAGAGCGGCGGCGGCCAAGCTGGCTGCTTACTTTCCGAGTTCTTCGTACAGCTGATATTCGTCTGTGAAGCGGGTGGAGGTCACGACTGTAGCCATGATGAGTGGAGCAGAGGCAGGGGGAAGAGCCTCGCGATTCTGCGGCCGCCTCGCGCAGGTTTCAGGAGAACTCGTGAAGGTGGAGGAGAAGAGAGAAGCACGAGCTAAGAGGGGGGAGCTGTTGTAGTAACAAAGATCCTCTGTAGAGACGATGAGTCACTTTGCTTTAAAAAAACAAAACACCCTGTTCTAGGGTCGTCATCGTCAGCGTTCCACCGCGAGGTGATGCAATTAAAAATAAAAAAAATAAGGGTCTACATAATTATAAAATCCACGCAATTTATAATAAGCTTTTTATAAAATTAAACGTATAGACTTCACGATAGTCAGAATTTTGATGCTGAACAGTTCTCCAGCTGGACAGGACTTAGCAAAGACCAGGGTTTAATGTGGAGGAATGACTAATATATCAATACATTTATTTCCGTATGCTTTTATCATTTCATTTTAGAAATAAAATACTAACTTATCTACTTTAAAACAGTCTTGATAATCTGACCATGACGAATACAGTGAGAGGTGGAAAGTCAAAGATGATCCCTTCTGTTTCACCAGAGTGAGACATCTTCATTCTTTCTCCTATCTGCCATCAACAGTGGATCACCTGAATCAGGTGGCGCAGATCCATTTTCGGTTAAAATACAAGATAAAGCAGACTGAAATTAGATGCAAGACTGCACTATATTAAACAATAAACTAACAGTACTTTGATATCATGATGCTGCCATGATAAGACATTTGCATATAGCTTATCCTCAGAGGCAAATTAACATATCTGACACGAATGACTGACTTTTATTAACTATACAGAAGCTTGTCTTTAAAAAAAACTGAGGAGGCTTTATTCATGTGTCTCCACTTTCAGGAAAACAGGAACCTTTGTGTTACGTTATTGTCTGCTACACTATAAACATTGCCTGAGCTCTCATAAATATTTCATATAAATCATCAATAAAGACTGAATCCGCTTGCACCGTGCACTCTCGGGGATGGGGTAATGTAACACAGATATTATGTTTTTCGAATCATACATCAGAGCTTTAATTTATATGACATATTGATCACTCTATATCACATATCGTCTGGCCACTAATGTGTTTGTTTATAGTCAAAAGTCAAAGCGCAATTTAATACAGTAATCAATACCAGACTTTCTAATCAAACTGACGTATTAATTAGCAGGAAGGTCTGGAATTTAAAAGAATAAAAGAAATGTGTGCATACCTCTGCAGTGTGACTGTATCATCAAGTAAATGCAGGAAACTAAACTAATTAATAAGGAGAGAAGTGATGAATGAAATGTCCACTCATCCACCATGCAGCCGTTCCACCACAGCCAGCCAGCTGTTGATTAGTCTCCTTCCTCCACAGCTGTTCTGTCATTAGCTATAAATAGGAGACGGCTGTGGATTAATGAGCGTTTGCTCTGGGCAGGAGCGGTGTGGTCGGTTTCTGCCTTAATTACCGGGACCCTCAGTTATGAAAGCCTCATTAGCAGCGGTGCAGGGGCCCCCTCGCACTAGCTGCAGAATTTCAGCTCCTCAGCAGCCAGTCAGCCAGGTGAGGCTGCCACAAAATGAGGGTGAAGAGCGTGCAGTTCAGCATCTTTTTACCTTGCTTATACTTAACTTCAGAGATATCAAAATAAAATCCCTAAAATGATGTAATTTTTCCATTTGTTTACACTCCCTGCATATGCAAACAGGTCATTTTAGGTTGCTGGTGGTATTAAAGGACAGGAAAGGTCAGTGCTGTGGAACCTGGTGCTCAGGGAAAGTGACTTATTCTGCAAAAAAAAAAAAAAAAAAATCATTTTTAACTTGGCTTGGGGCTCTTCCTTGTGCCTTTGGAGAGGTGCATGCACAGCTCAGTGGATCTCTGAGAGCAAAGCTTCGGTTTTAGAGCTTGATGAGGATGCAGATGACTGAGTGCATCTAAATTCAGCTCTTTTGCAGTGGAAAATGCAGCGTCGACGTCCTCCCCACGACAAGAAAATAAAAGTTCAGCTTCAGATGACAATCCAGCATCGGGTGTGACAGCTCCCTCCCACGCCCTGGCTCGCTCCTTGTGTTTCGGGGTGTGTGCACGTGTGTGCTTTCATGACACCTCCCGCTTGATTTATACCATGCGACGCAGCCTGATGTATTGCAGGCCACCGCAGCGTGCTGGGAGTCAGCCACCAAGGCGCATAACAATCACCCTCACCACTTTTCCACATGTGTGTGTGAGCCTGAAGGTCTCTGGGCAGCGTTCCTGCTATTAACCCAAAGCAGTCTCATTAAATCTCATCACTGGATGTGCTCGTCAGTGTTAGCTTTGTGACTTCAGTTCACACAAAAAGGGGACGATGGAAGCGCCATCAGCTTCAATGTCACTCAAGTCATGAACTCTGGATTATTAGAAAGCCCCCAGTTGTTTGTTCCAGTACTCCCCATAAAGATGTAGGTCAGAGGAGTTGTTTTCTCGGGTGCCTGTATGAGCTTTAATTTGCATTTGTCTGCAGCAGCCTTGGAAGCACTTTCTTGCTCTTTCCAGGACCCATCACCCATTAATGACTGGTGTCGAGATGGATGCAGGCCTTCCAATTAAAACTGTTAAAGTTATTGATAATTGTCTCCAGGACTGGCAAATTCAGTCTCCCCCATCAGTGAAGAAGCGCGTAATCACCGCAGCTGTATAGAGCATGGCCAGATCAACACCCAGAGGCTATTTTGTTTATTATGCTAATATATACGCTACCGCCGCTTCCATTCCAGCATTAACGCAGCGAAAACTGAGCCCACACATGGTTTTGAGTTCAGACAGCAGTGCTAATACGCAGATGCTGTTTTATAAAAAAAAAAAAAAAAAAAATTATCCTTCAAGCAACTTGAATCTTCAAAATGACTCCTTGCTGTGTGAAGCGTTTTCACTAAACAAGATATTTTAATGTGATCAAGCGGCCTCCCACGCAGCTCCGCACGGCTAATGCCTCTAACTTAATATTCCAAATGAACAAGTGAGTGGGATGTGAAGCCGAATGAAAGGGAAGGACGAGGGAGGTGGCTTCTAGAGGGGGAAGGAGGAAAAAGCAGGTCAGGATGTTAAGAGTATTTCTTAACATCTTATGAGTCCTGGAAGCTGTTTAGAAACAATCTCAGTGTCTGCACACTTTTTCTTTGGGTCATTTGTTTTCTGGTCAATTTTAACACAGTTGAAAGTAAAGCTGTACAGCAAAAAAAAAAAAAAAGAACAAGGTGGTGTCTTCCAGAAACTGTCCTCTCAGGGCTCTTTGTGTCATCCTGCATGAGCAGAGATGAGATGAGCGGAGGGGCCACTGTCCACTCCGCTCTTCGTCTTCCCTCCTCCTCCAGCCTCGCTCCTGCATGTGCACCCTCTATCTGTGCGACTCAGACTGTTCGTGAACGCGGGCTCACGTGCACAGTGACACACATGTTGCTCACCATGCAGCCGGGCGACAGACCGCAGTCCTCCTGCTGAGGATTGGCTGCGGGACAGTGAAGGGGACAGCTCCCTGGTGAGCCTGATCTGAGGCGACACCAAGCAGCCAGGGTGAATTCCTCAGCTCACGGTGCCTCTTCTTCACGTTCTGCCACGGTTCTGGTCGGCTGAGCAGACCCATGTTGTCACCATGCAGCGGCCCTGCGGTCCCAGCAAGGTGAGATACCAGTCCAGGAATCTGGGCCGGGGCTCTGATTGGAGGTTTGATGACTGGAATCCAGCAGCTTAATGGTTTTAGGGGTATTCCGTGACACAGATCTTACTTTCCGCAGATATTCTGGACCGGTCCAAGGCTGGCCGCGGTCTCCGTAACCCCGATCATCCTCCAGGATAAGAAAACGTGTGAATCCCCGTTCAACCTAGCAGCTGCGGAGAAAGTCGCTGCCGTTGCCAGAAGAAGCAAACAGCAGATTCTTTTCCTCATCTCCAGAGATTCTGTGCAGCTCAAACCGCCCGAGTCTGATTTCTGTCTCGATGTTTCCGTTCCACTGGGTTTGCAGGCGACGATAAATCTCAATCTGAATATGTCTGCAGAAAACTGCCCGAGCAGCTGAGAAAGATTAAAAACCCCTTAAACTAGTGCTTTTATCACCTCTCAGACTGATCTGGCTATCAAGGATAATAACCTGCACAGCCATACGACACATATCAAACTGTACTTGAGAGGCCTAATGGAAATCAAATATCCCATCATCCCCCTTGTGTTGCTAGACATTGTTCAATTAATAGACTGACCTGATGATGATTTCTCCCAGCACTGTCAAACCAATCTGGAGGAACATCCGGTGGTTTGATGAGAACGCGCATCGACCACCGGGCTCTTAGATTTGGCCTCGTTTCCTGTAATACAAAGAGGAAATCGATGCCTCGGATACGAGTCCATTTTCTCCCCTGCAGAAGCAAACATGCATCGTTTCACCCAGTGGGAAATTTCACAGCCTTTTAGGCCAGAGTGAGAGTGATGGGTATCTACAGCAGCAGGACGAGATAAGACTGATGCTGGTGCACCGACATGGAGAAGATGAGCTGGAGGAAGAGGGAACATATGAGGAGGGATGTATAGACGTCCACCAATGAGAGAAAATCCAACATTTAATTAAAACTACCAGAGACCTGTTGAGATTGTGGGTACCATCAACTGGCCTCAGGGTCTGTAGAGGGTCCAACGGTAAAGTGACAAAAGTCTTCATGAGGAGAAGGAGAAGGTTGTTTTTTTCTTTCTTTCAACTCACACATTCACATGAGCTTGCACATTAATCTTCACGAAGAATATTAAACGAATCCTGATGACATTATATAACTTCTAAAGAAAAATGACTAAATCTGGGTCAAAGCCAAAAGATGTAAGAGTTCTGTATTTTATCTATTTATATATATAGTTTTTGGGTTTGTTTCATTTTTTTTTTTGAAAAGGCAAGAGTGCAAACTAGACAGGAGTTGCATTTAATAATTCATGAAGAAGAATGAGTGACTCACTCAGTACGGAGCTGTGGAGCCACTCTGCAGATCCTGAGTGTGTGTGTGTGTGTGTGTGTGTGTGTGTGTCTGTGTGTGTGTGTGTGTGCTGTTCTCGGTAAAGAGTGCCACCGTGAGGGTTGAAGAAATAATGCAGATTGGTACCGAATGGAGACGTGACATTGACAGATTCCATGAAGGACGGCGCAGATTTCCTGAATCTTCTAGGTAGAAAATGTTGGACTGCAAAACAAAACATTATCAGTTAAAATACACATTTAACTCTCACATTAATGACCAGAAAAGACAGTCTTTAATGTATTATGAGCAAGAAGTCTGCAACTGACAGCGCTCCTTTCAAAGCTTTCTATTTTAAAGCTGCTGAGCAGGAACAGACAAAAATAATAATAGAATCCATAAAATATTGATTTGCTCAATTCCCAACAGGACACAGTATTTGTGCTGCAATACTGTAGCCGTTTATCATTCAATACAGCGTTGTTGTGGTACAGAAGTTTAATACCTGGTGTTTTTGTGCTGCATGACACCCACAAGGTCGCCCGTGTGGCACGAAGAAGATGGCAGAACTTCAGAGCTCATCGCTTGTGCACGAGATAAATAGATGATTTTATTTAAAGTATACAGGCCCTTTGTAGTAATCTTGACCACTTGAAGTACTTCACATGGACGGTCTGTTGGCAGAGCTCAAGACAACCACTCACACACACATCTGTCCTTCGGAACCATTATGGAAATCGTGGATTTGTACATTTTCTTGTTCACATAACATCCTGCATTCAAGCTCTTAAGTGAAGGCATCAAAATATTCAGTGCAAACTCCAGCTCAAAATAAACTGGATTGCATTACCAGGCTATGAATGGTGATGCTAAAAAGCGCACCTTATTCCTCCAGCTAGTAAGAAATGGAGCTGCTAATAGGATGAAATGTAGTTAAGCAAAGTTTAGCAAAGTTGCACAATGATAAATCAGTAAGTAAAAAAGTAAGGAAACAAAAACAAATAAAAGATAATTGTGCAATGAAGAATAAAACCACAAGGCTTTCACCACTAGAGGGCTGGTCGGTGCAGCTGATGTGCAGCTTCAGATATGTCATGTTCCACGCGCCGTGCGTTTTAGATTGAATATAAGCCGGATCAGTTGTACCTTTGTGGCTGAGCGCTTGCTTCAGCAGTGGTATTCTGCTGGATCTGATAGCTCTCCATTAAGAGAAGGTGATATTTTTTTCGGATTGCCTGACCCAGGAGCAATCTTGGTCACTATCCTGAGGTCTGGAAACAGCTGCAGGCCAGAGCTGCCAAAGGGGAGTTTGTGTGGTCGGTGTCCTCCCACTGCAGCGGGAAGAGTGCTGCTCTGCCTGCAAAGTGATTTTACAGTAAAAACCGTTACCAACAGGCCTGCCAGCGCATGCGAGGGAGTAAATTATACAACCTCTAAAATGTGCTTAATTCCTGCTATTGATTTATTCTCTGCACTCTACACATTGTTTTAATTATATGTTTTAATGAAATGATTAGCAATGTTTAATCCACATGAGTTCAGGTCCAACCAAAGGTTAAAGGTTAATAATAGGTTGGAGAGAAAAAAATCCTACATATCTTTATTAAATTAAAGGAAATGACAAAAACAATAAATCATCATCTCCTAAAAGTAAAAAAAAAACAACCTGTACTGTAATAAATAATTCTACCACACGCTTTTTAATGAGACATTTATTTATGCGTGGTTAGTTCTTCTGCGCACCTCCTATGTCAGGGTTTCTAACCAATATATTTAAATATAAATACGCAGGCTGCTGATCCAGAGCTTGTCTTTATCACAAAGGCTCGATGACGGCAGCCCAGAAGGCCTCCGTATTTAATGAAGCTGGGGGATATACCATAGGTAAGTCCATTTATACCTCACAACTAAACCAATAGATATTTGATTGTAGCAAAATTTAAAAAAAAAAAAAAAACAAAACCCAGTGTTCTACGATGTGGAATGTCATCCTTGGAATCTGCAGCCTGCTTACCGTCTCACCAAAGGTTAATGATGACCACAATGTTCTGCAGCCGTGAAACGGTGCCATTTGGACGTTCTCAGTGTTTCTCTACAGTTGAGCAGGCAAGGCAGCAAAGGTGGTGGTGGTGGTGGTGGTGGTGGTGGTGTCCTATTTTTGGAGGGGCTATCAACAACCTTCTGACATAGGGATGAGTGACAGGACAAGTGTTGTACCGAACACTCCCCCCACTCTTTTGGGGCAGGCATTCCTCAGTGTAAGCAGACACACACACACACACACACACACACACACACACACACACACACACACACACCCTCCCATCATAATTCCCTGTCCTTCTATCTCTCTCCCTGCTTCTCTATGAAGGTTGACCCACTCTGGGTGTGGGAGGGTGGACAGACGACTGCAAGCATGTGTGTTCAGGTGTCAGTGTGGGCCTTGAAGCTGGACTTCAGCTCAGCAGAGAAGAGCAGGTCAGAGCTCTGAGGAGGGGGCCCTGATTGCTGAGCATGGGGCCCAAGCACTGAGGGCCCCCTGCTAAAGACACACACAAAAAAAAGAAGCGCAAAAAGTAAGCAAAAAAAAAAAAATAAGAAAAGGAGAAAAAGCAGAACGATGGTCGCGGAGGAAGTGGTGATTACGTTGTCCGGCGGCGCGCCGTGGGGATTTCGTCTCCAGGGAGGTGTGGAGCAGCAAAAGCCTCTGCAGGTGGCTAAGGTAAGACTAAGGGACACACAATGTCCCGCTTTAAGAGGAAACATTTGAATATAAACAGTGGAGTCAACATTACTGCTAATCTGCTCAACGTGTTAATAATTTTTCTCTCATTGTCTTTCTTTTTAGTAATTTTTTTTACATTTTTTCTCTGTAAAGGGCTCATGTATGCAGCTTGATTTACACTGTTGAACTAGCATGTTTCCTGCAAGCTCAAGTTGCTTCAGCCGTGCTTGGTCATGCTAAAGGTGGCGAGCTACATGAGATATATTTAGGTTGATAGAAGAGTCATGAGTGTCTGAAAAGCCTGGATTTTTTCAGATGACGTCATTCAAATGAGACCTTAAAGTGTTGCTTTTACCTCTACACCTCCTTTGAGAATCACTGAACCCTGCTACGTCACATTAAGGCACATATTTTCCAGGTTTTGTTTTTTTTTTTAAATAGTTGATGACCAAGCAGAACTACTATTTCCAGAAGGTTATTTCTGACTGAGACTCAGCAGGTCACAGGGTCAGCAAAGGTGTGTGTTTCACCTCAGTATTTATGAGATAAATATAATCATATCATATCATATACTATTCTAGTATATGATATAATTATATACTATTCTAGTGCGTGTATTCAATACTTCATGTCTTGCATCTTAGAGAATAACATGCAGTTTTATTTTGCATATTATTCCTCTTTGGGTTGTGAAAGCAGGGAGAATGTATGCTTTTGTCAGACTCATTTTGAATCATTATTTTAAATGACGCTGCTTACTTAGATTTACAAGAAACAAAACTCTACAGGCGCTTGAAACAATATCTCTGAAATAATAACTGCGTTCATTAAATAACCCTTTCTTTTTTTTTAAATCCTCGAAAGAATAATCATTCCAATACGTAGTTGACTCCTGAAGAATGCACACACAGAGCCACATCAAACTAAATCAACTTTATGGTGGCGGACAACAGCTGCTTCTGTCCGACTGTCCAAAGCTGCGTGCTCCTTCACCCCTGAGATCAGGAAGGTGTTATGTCGTCAGGAGCAGAACAGGTGTGGCAGCTTGTGGTTTTGCTAAAAGAGTTGGTGTGTCAGCGCCAGACCTGCGGCTGTGCATGTAAACCTGATTATTTATATGCATTTACGTGTATTTTTGCGCCGCTCTGCGTGGGATGGGTGACAGAGCACGTACGGACATGGCTGAAATGATATCAGTGTCATGACCTGAAAGTACAAGTCGAGCGACTGAATGAATCAATGACATTCAGAACCACAAACCCAGTTTAAAAGGGTTTAATTACAAAGTCACCCGAAGAACTAAAATCGAACATGTTGATGCCGCTTCCAAAGACCTGAGGCAGGTAACGGTGGGCAGAAAGCCACAGTCCTCACAGGCCCTGGGCACAAATAGCAAAGCACCAAATGAAGATGGCTGCTGGCTGACATTTCTCTGTTGAAGTGAGTGTGAACGCGGCACTCGAGCTGCAACATGTGGCATGTGTCCACTGCAAGATGGAGCTGCCAGGATAAAATCTGCCCAGTGTTGGCCACCGTGACGAACCAGGACCAGACCTGGTGTTCTTCTGCCAGTGGGGAAGCTCTGACTCTCTCCAGACCTGAGCCTGGAACTCGACATAACAGAGAAATGTAGAGTTTGTGTTTATTTAATTTTTTTTGACATTTCTGTCTTTTTCAGGTCCGCAAGCGGAGCAAAGCGTGCAGAGCTGGACTGCGTGAGGCCGATGAGCTGGTTTCCATTAATGACCAGCCATGCGGAACGCTGTCACACGCTCAGGCCATGGAGCTGATCGACAGCTCCCCCGGGATACTACACATCCGCATCAAAAGGTCAGATTAGCGCAGGAGTTAAACCAAATGTCAGTGTCGGGTCCGGATACCCCACCTGAAAATTTAAATGTATCTCTTAAAAACAACATGATTTCAGGGAATTTGCTTCTTGTGCCTCACCCATGAGCTCTGAACCCTCACCTTGTCTGCAGGGTGCCCGCCAGTTTCCAGTCAGTGGTGCTCGTGACCCGTGCTCCATCTCCCCGTATAGACAAAGAATACCGCGCTGCTCTACGCGTAATGTCCCCGTCCAATCCTCAACACGCCCCCGTCCGTGAGGTCCACCGCAGCCGCTCCTCCCTGACCAGTGGCTTGACTTCTCCACCCGGCAGTGAGGCTTACTACGGCGAGACGGACAGTGACGCAGACGTGGCGGGCTACGAGAGGCAACGCAGGCAGAAACGCCGCAGTCCCAGTAACTCCACCCCAGGGAAGCCTTGCGGGCGGACATCCCCCGAGGGTGGAGAGACGTCAGAGATGAGCGGCTATGACAGTGCTCCAGACGCACAGGTGTTCCCCAGACTGCCGGATGGATGTGGTGGAAATGGAGATGGAGGTGGAGAGCTACCAGGGGTTGCGCGGCGCGAGGTGATTTATCAGCCTCAGGGTCAGGGACTGTGGTCCTCTCAGACGTCCACTGAGACTTCCTCCATCATCTCCTCAGCAGATGACCAGGGGCAGCGGGAGGGAGGGCAAGAGGAGGATAGTGGCTTTTTAGAGCCAGCTAATGTGCCGCTGGTTTCCCCTGAAAGGGCAAAGGAGGCCCTGATGTTGAGCTCTCGCAGCCAGCTTGTGCCTATGGTGGGTCCTCTGAATAAACCCATTGATGAGGAGCTCAGTACGACCTACATGGAAAAAGCCAAACAAGCCAGTAAGTAAAATTAAAGAATAACACCTCAAGCCCCTGAAAGTAGATTTACCAATCTTTACTTTTCTCATACAGACAAAGTGCCTGTATTTGTTTAGATAAATCTTCAGTAATGATAATTTATCCCAGTCTAACATCCATCAGTTTTCTTTAAGGTAGCAGAACTAAACATGTGTTGACATACGTATGTACAGCACAGCCTAAAGACTTTACTATATTTATCCATAGTTATGTGTGTAAACAATCCATTAATCAATCCAGGCCCACTGAAAAGCACCAACAGCTGCTTTTGGATATCAAATAGCAAAGCATGGCTACTCTCTTAAGGCTCCACCCCTCTCTGTTTGTAGAGATATATATGTTTTAACCGTGAACAAATAGTTTATTAAGCAGTCTTTAGTTTAATCGTTACTTGAGTTTGAGTCCAAATAGTCCACATGGCTGGAGATCATGTCGCTTCTGGCTCTCAGATGAAGCCTCGATGAGACGCTTGGTGTTGTTGTTTTGGCAAAGCTGGAGGTGCAGACGGAGGCAGTGAGGAGGGAGCGGGGCTGAGCATCATTACACAGTCTGAAAAAGACAATCACAAAGACAAAACACCACAGCGTAATGGAGGAAACGCTCACAGCGCTACCTAGTAGCCTCACAAGAAGCTACTTCCCACCCAGCGTTCTTTCCCAAACCTGTCATTGCGTCCATCATCAATAATAAGCCCATTAAAGAGAAAGAGGGGCAATTAGATGTCAATGGGCTGTTTAAAGAACTTAAATACTCGTGTAAATCCCACCTGTCATGATGCAGTGAAGGTTCATAATTGAACCTGCTGAGGGTGAATTCCTTTCACGTGGCTGTGCGTTAGCTGCCGTCGATAATCCGCTTAATACCATAACAAGTTAAAGGATATTTTGAGGCTACTGATTGACGTTCTCCTTCCAGTCACCTACAACATGCAACTTTCCATCGGCTTGTAAACATGTTTAGTGTGATGCCTTCGTACACAAGACTAATAATGTGCAAATTATCCTTCAGGGCAGCTAATTTGAGAAGTTCAAGCCTTGCCTGGAATTTTTTCCTATAGTGTTCTTCCAGTTGCAGCACATTTCATATGTATGTTAGTTAAAGACATGACAGGCTTAAAAGCTGTCAAAGTCAGCCCTCTCTGACCTTAAAACCACAGAGAAAGTGTGCTTATTTGAAATTGTTTCTAACAACTACGACTTTTATACTCTGCAGAACTAAATCGTGGGGATAACGTTCAAGACAAGCATGTAAAGGAAGCAAAAAGCAAGTGTCGAACAATCGCGTCCCTCCTGACAGATGCTCCAAATCCTCACTCCAAGGGGGTGTTAATGTTCAAGAAGAGAAGACAGCGCTCCAAGAAGTACACCCTGACCAGCTTCGGCAGTGTGGATGAGGACAGATATCGAGACTCTCAAGAGGAGGAGGAGGAGGAGGATGGGGTATTTCCAGGCAGTGAATCAGAAATTGATGATGAGGGCTTCTCTGCAGCTCCTGACCCAACCTGGGATAGTGATTACTTAGACATGCTGGAGAAACGAGCAACTGCTGGAAGCGAGGGTCGCGAGGACCGAGCCGAGGACGCCGTGAGTCCGGGGCTGAGCAACACGGCGGGTAAAGGAGCCCAGCTGTTTGAACAGCAGAGGAAGAGGGCCGCTGAGCACACGAGGAAGGCAGGAGATGCACAGCTGCAGGTTCATCTGCAGCCTGAAGCCCAGGGCCAGCTGCAGGCACCAGCGCAGTCGAGCTTCAATTTACAGCCAGTCCAAGCTCCTCTAATGGCCACACAACAAAGGCCTCCTCATGTTCCCGAAGCCCCTGACAGACAAAAGGAGCACGTGTTGATGTCACCCCCGCCTGTTGCACCCAAACCAGCCACTGCTTCAGTGACTCTTCTGACCACCCCAGCACCACCCGCTGAAACATCTTCAGCAGAAATATCTGCGAGCGGTGTCCTCAACAGAACAGCACGTCCATTTACTCCTGGATTTATCGCCGTCCGAGCAGCAACTGCCCCGGTAGCTTTCCGGCCGCCTGTCACAAAGACATCCCAGCGACCTTCTTCAGCAGCTGTCGTGCTCCCACCGTTCTCTCCACCACCCTCCGTGCTACAGCAGTCCCAGTCTGGTCCTCCACCAGTGATCTACCCACCATCTTCCATACCCACAGCCGCCGTGGTCCCAGCATCAGGAACTCCTGTGTCCTTTCATGCACCAGCTGGCTCTACGTCTATGGAGACAATGCCGCCACCGATGACCAGCGTTCACCACGCCCCATTTTCAGCTCCCCCAGCAAAAATGCCATCGGCCCCACTGGCCGCACAGCCTGTAGTTCCTAGAACATCAATTCCTGGTTTAGCTGACCAGCAAGCAGCAGTGGATCCACCTCAAGTGCCATCTCTTCAGCCACCTCCAGCTAAATCTCCACTGATGTTTGTAAGTTCTGTGTCAGTTGTCCCCCAATCCGAGGCGGTTGCTCCAGCCCCCGTTCCCGGTCCAACTGGCCGCACAGGTATCTTATTCGAAGCTCGACGACGTGGTGGAAAACCCAAACCAATGTTCAACGTGCCCGACGTTGTAAAGAAATCCCCCAATCCGGACTTGCTCTCCATGGTGCAAAAAATGGACGACAGGTTTGTTCGACTAAAACCTGGCCAACCAGTTTCTGACACCGCCAGTGATGGAGGAGAAGAAACCGGGAAAGAAGACTTGGGCTTGGGCAGAGCACCTCCTCCTGTGGCACCCAAACCGAAGGTCCTTCAGGAGGCTCCGCAATTTCTTCAGGCAGGGGGCAAGGGGGCCGAGCTGTTTGCCCGCAGACAGACCCGCATGGGTCTGTATGCAGTAGACACCCCACCTGAGACCCCTCATGTTCAGAACGTATCCTCACACAGCGCAGCTCAACTCCACGACTTATCTCTCAGTCCTTCCTTACCTTCTCCGTGGAAGTTGTCTCCAAATGTCCGTGCCCCTCCACCAATCGGTTACAACCCTCTCATGACTCCTTCTATCCCTACTGGGCCTCAGAGAGGTACAACCAAACCGGATCATGGTGGCAGAGGCGGCTCCCAAAGGGATGGAATCAAAGCCATCGATTTCATGAGAAGGCAGCCCTACCAGCTGAACCCAGCCATGTTCAACTATGGAGGGAGTGCTACTAATTTGTCAGGTACGCCTTCGTACCAGAGGCAGCGGCAGGCTGACTACACAATGGTGGGCAGCTCATTAGCCTCACCGAAGCAGATCCCCATCAAAACAGCTCGAGTCTATGAGGTGAAGCGATTCTCCACACCCACACCCATGTCAGCTCCAACTCTTGCTCCGAAAGTCATCGCGCCCCGCTCAGCCACCACCCTCGGGGAACGGTTGACTCACTCTGACATGGTCTCCCCACCGCTTGCTCCTTTAACTCTCCAGACAACACCGGCGTTCAACAACACAACGCTGTCTCCAACTCCCCCAAAACCAGCCGGCCTGCCCACCCTACCCAAGTTCTGCTCCACCTCTGTTCCAAATCCCGTCCCCCATTCAGTCCCGACAGCTTATACCCCAGTCTCCTTCAGCCCTGGGCTTCAGACAGCCAAGCAGTTCCAGAGTGCCCCTGAGCTTAGCGTCCTCGCCTCTTTGCCTCCCCTTAAGTCTAATTGTCTTCAGGCACCCAAACCACGCTTTGTTGCCACCAAGGGAGGTGTCCAACCCCATATCTGGAGGCCAGGGGCAATGTGAACATTTGAAACCCAGTCACAACCACGTCTGAATGTGTATTCACTTATTTAGTTAATGAATAGTGTCACTAGTGTCATGCTGTCTTTGTAGGAGGTTTGTATGATAAAGCTGAAGAGAACATAAACTATTCTTCTGAAAGTGTCTTATGTTGAAAACTGTTACGCTTGTCGCCACATATCACAACGTCACTTGCCCCTGTGTGTTATTTTTGCAGGTTGGTTGTAGATAAATTCTTAATTTTGATTAAACAAATACCACCTATGAAGGAAAGAGTATTTTGTTTTAATTGTGATTCAATCTGAAGTGGTAAGATGGGAAGTTGACTGACAGAAAGGCGCCAGTATTAATGAAAGGGAGGGCTGTGGAGGGCAGATATAGACAGTGTATAGGTGCTTCTTTATGGCCTCATGCACCATTACAGAGAATACAGTTGATATTAATAGTTGAGAAATCCCCCAGCCTGTGGTTGGCGAAGGATGGCCTGGAAAGTTTGGTATTTGAAGTAACATTAAAGCTGATGGAACAAAGCAAAAGTTTAGCTGACGACTTTCATGGGCAATGGCAAAAACTAAACATTTTCATAGGATATATACCTACGGTATTTACCCGGAAAATGTATATGTCAATGAAGCATGTTGCATTCAGTTGTGTTTTTATTACCTCTTTAAAAATAAAACTCATGTTAGAGCTTATTTGTCAAAGTAATGTTAAAATAAATGAGTGTGCATCTGCAGTTGTTGTATTGACCTGTAACATAATAAATAATGTCAATGTAATATTAGAAAGACTGAAAAATTTTGTTATTGTTAAAGTTTATACCGATTTAGATACTGTGTGAATGCGAAAGACTAATAAAGATTGGTAAGCGCTCAAGTTGTCTGATAGCTGATTTTACACTGCCCCCTACTGGTCATTATACGAGCCTGCATTTTAATTTCGCTTGCCAATCTTCTTCTTCTTCTTCTTCTTCTTCTTCTTCTTCTTCTTCTTCTTCTTCTTCTTCTTCTTCTCTATTATTATCATTATCATTATTATCATTATTATTATTATTATTATTATTATTATTGTTGTTGTTGTTGTTGTTGTTTTTGTTATTAATAATAATACGAAGAAAAACAGCACAATAATATTGAAAAGAATCCCCTGATTACATAATTGTAGATAAAAAGAAAGCACAGATCGAATTAGAGAAAGCCAAAAGTAAGACAGTAGTGGCCTACCATCAAAACCCCACTAGAGAGTGCTAGTTTGACTATGTTGGAGTGCAATTAGATGCACTGTTTTTGGCCAACCTCCAAATATACAAGGTGGCTATAATTAGGGCCGTTAATATCCCAGAATATAAAGAGATAAAATGACATTTTGTTCAGCCGCTACTGTAATTTAAAAAAACCTGTTCTTAATTTAACTCCTAAAAAAAGAACAAAAATAAAAATGGTTCTTGGTTATGGAAAGTTTCTATTTCAATATGTATTTAAAACACCATGTATAGTCATTTATATTGGTCTTGCAAGTCAACATGGGGAAAAATATTGTTATCCATGAAAGAAAATTAGGGTTAATTACAATTTTCTACAATTGAAAACTACAATGAAATAATTACCATGATTTGCATTTTAATTTACATGCAAACTAATGTCAGTATCATCAGGTTTAAGTTTTGTTTCTAATACAACACAGAAGCTTCGCTTTTGACAGTTAGGGACCATTTTTGTTCAAGTACAACCATGAGTTTAAACAATCATTTACCCTGTGTGTATTGTGCAAAATCCCTGCTGTAAAAATATTAAATCATTGTCACGATGCTTACATTGTCAATAATGGTAAACTCAAACCTATATGTTCTTTTTTCAGAGTGTTTTTGCAAGTGTTAGTAACTGAGAATTTAGTAAGACAGAAAAGAGTGTGATGATAGAAAGGTTTTGCTGTCAGGTAACAAACATCGCTGGAGTTCATGTGGCAGTGCAACGTCCACGTGTTCAGCTTTACTATGCACACATATACTTTAGCTTTCACCATAAACTTGCACATACTTTACTCACATTTACACCTGCTCTGTGTACCCCAAACACAGTCCTTTGAGGTTATCTTATAGCTCGGGTCTGTTTCCCTCGTTCTTTGCTTCTAAATATAGTCTCCAGAACCATCTGTGAGAATGATTTTGTTCCTATAATATCCCCATCAGCACTTTCAGCTGGCCAACAGACACTTCTCCCCCTGCCTTAATGACACCCCCTCCTCAATTCTCTATTCATACGCCTAACCGCAACCTCTCCTTCTCCGCGCCTTGACACCAACAGTGTTTCCACCCACAACCCCAACCTCCTGACAGATCCCCCATCTGAGGGTAGGGTGGGTTTTGAGGTTCCCAGGACCAGGGTCCAGCTATACGAGGGGCCAGAGGTACTGAGGGAGATCAAGATCCCAGAAATTGAGCCCGGGTCGTTTCTTCCCTGTGTAGAATTTTCTGCTCTCTCTCTCTCTTCTCAGGATTCCAATCAAATCCGGTGAGTCTGCATCTCAGTGGTCTCTTCTACTAATCAACTAACGGTGCTGTTGCAACAGGAATGGGCTGCTACGATCGCCCGAATATCCTGTTTGTGTTTTGTTTTGGGGTTTTTTGTTTGTTTTTTTTTTACTGCTGCTTATAGCTGCCTTTCTGGATCGGTCGCATTCCCAAATGTGCTGCCCGTCCCTCACAGTGGGTGTTACAGAGCAATTTTATACGATGCCATCAAACTGACAGCGGCTGCGAAATCTCCGCCCAGGCCATTGTTGGATGAGTTAAAGGTCCAAAGGCTTTTGTGTCAGCATCCATCATCTTCTCACACCTGTTTTGACAGAGAATTAAATGTGCAGATCAGAACTGTATTCTGAAAAGTGTCCATAGTGTTCCTATGAGTTGTGTCAAGCCTATTTGATAGCCCAATGGCACCGTTACGTGTTGCTGAAATGTCTTGGCTAGAAATGGCTTTTAAAAATAGCAGCAGTGGGTTAAGTTACAGCCAGTAGATGTGATGTGATGTTTTGCCTGACTGGGTTTTACAGAAAAGCTCGTTGAGCTAAAAGCAATGATTATCATGTAAGAAGAATGGAAGAGTGTATGTAATAAATAGTCAGGGTTAAAAAAAATAAAATACAGATATCAGACTGAGATGGAGCCACAGGCTGGAACAAATAGTTATATTTAAATGGTTTTAGGTTCCAGCAGCGAGTGAATGCTCGGCTGATGCACTTTCCCATGCAGGCCGAAGACTGATGAAGATCAGATCCTGCTTTCATTAAGCTACAGCTGATGGACGCAGATTAATCTGTTTGCCAGCTATCTCAGTAGTTGATTAATTGTTGGTGTTGTCACACGTTTGCCGCTTCATGTATTTTAATGTATGAGTTTGCTTTCCTGCTGCATTCCTGTGACATTTATCCAAATAAGCTCTTAGGTTCTGGGCTGCTAAAATTAAACATGTTCACTTTTGTGATGTACTACCGTCAAAGAATCATAAAGTGAGTGAATCCGTGTGCAGATTTGATGCCCCCAAACAAACACACAACGCGTAACGAGTGGCTTTGAGTGTAGACATTTGTTTTACTGGGGAATGTAAAGCATCTGAGGGCTCTGACATCCGCCTTGAACTTGTAAAACGAGCAGGCTCGACGCTGTGTGTCTGTCTGTCGAGCTGTCTCCCTGTCTGTCTTTTACACTTTACTTTTGTCTGTTTGCAGAGAGAGATTTCATTCCAGCATGATTGGGTGTTCTCATTTTAAAAGCATTCAGATTTATTCATTTATTATAACGCCATGTTCTTGGCTGAAACTCCAGAAATGCCCGTGGGAACACCTGCACCCCTTAACAAGCGGAAAAAGGCCCCCAAGATCATAACTGACCTGGCACACATCACACAGGATGGTAAGATGAACAATACTGTGTGTGGTGACTTAACAAGATTGATAACTGGTTAATCTGATGATTAGTTTTGATCTCTGCCGAAATGTCCCTCACCAAGAGTATGAGTCTGAGCCAGAGGCGTCCGAGTTCGACCTTGGAAAAAAGATCAAGACTCCCAAGGAAATCATGCTGGAGGAGCTCTCCCTGATGAAGAACCGAGGATCCAAGATGTTCAAGATGAGGCAGCAGAGAGTGGAGAAGTTCATCTACGAGAACAACCCCGACATCTTCACCTCTGAGTCTATGGTGAGTGCACGAGTGGGACAAACATCCAAACACTTTTCTGTTGACTGACAAACCTTAGAGGAGACGAGATGGGGTGAGTGAGAGACTGTGGCTTGTACTTACTCTTATGGTTGTCTTTCAGGACAATCTCCAGAAGTTTATTCCCTCCCTGGGTGGTCAGATGGGTGGTCAAATGATAAATGTTGGCGGGCATTTTCTTAGCAAAGAGGCAGGGCATCTGAATTTTGTAGGGTTACATCCCGGCGGAGGGCCTCCTGTGCCCCCTCCAAAGCCTGGAAGCAAAAGTACGGGAGCAAAAGAAGGAGCAGCAGGAGCTGGAGCAGGAGGACAGGGTGGAGGCAACCTTGAAAAAACTGGAAAAGTAGAAGGAGGTGGTGAGGGTTCTTCATTAAAAGGTTGGTGTTAAGACGTTATATTTGTTTAGGTGGTTCCATAGTAGTGCAGTATTTTATGCTTCTGTTCTGGAGCCATGTTTGTCATGTAGTCTAACGATGGATATTATCCTTACAGGAAGTGGAAGTGATGGCAAAAACAAGTATCCACATGTGAAAACATATGTGTCCCCATGGGAGAAAGCCATGAAGGGTGACAAAGAACTGATAGCCACCCTAAAAGCATCAATGCCTGGACCCATTTCAAAAGAGGATATCCCCAAATGGAAAAGCTTTAACAGGTTCTTCATTTAATGCCTGACTATAGACGCTCGCTGTCAAACGCAGGCTGTAATAATTACCTCGCCTTGGTTCTTTCCAGGTGCGCCATGCCCTACGGCGGCTTTGAAAAAGCCACCCAGTTCATGAAATTTCAGCTGCCAAAACCTGCTCCCAAACTGGACCCAGAGCCTGCGATGGTGTACCAGCACGATGCTGCTTGCCGGCCCTCCTTCAACCGCACTCCCATCGGTTGGGTGGGCAGCAGCGAACCCAGCAGCATTCACATGGATACGGATGCTGTGCCTTTTGATGGAGAGACTGATGAGCTGTGAAAACATTTTTTGTGATTACGCCGCTCAATGTGCACTTGCACAAACATCAATGCATGCATACACTTCAACACACACAACAGATGAGCTAACTGTTAACTGTTATATTTATCTTGATATATGAAAATATACATTAAATGCGAGAATCTTGGGTTGTGAGGTACTGAAAGAAGATCTAGATACATGTATGGAGATGTTACAATTTATGGGCTGAGCAAGTTTAGTAAGAAGCAGATCTTGTTAGTGAGGAAGGACTGATGAAGCATTGTTGTGCAGGGAGTCATAATGTAAGCTCATTACCATAATTATTATGTCTTTCTCTGATTGTAATATGAAAAACATCGATCGTTCAATCTGTGTAATCCATTCTTGCATGCATAAAGTCAGACGTTAATCTTAACCTTTGTGCCAACACATTTTCTTCACAATAAAATGTTTCCAGCGTCCCCCCTACTGTTTTTTTTTTTTTTGTTGTTGATTGTTTGTTTGTTTTTTTGTAAATTTCTTGTTTATATTCCAGTCAGGGTGGACCTTGACTACATTTTCATTCTGATTCACGAAAATAGAGCAAGAAAAATTGGGTTCAAATGTAATAATCTCACTTTTCAGAGGTAGGTAATAATTTGTGAAGGCCTTGCTTAGTGAGAATATGGTCACAACTCTGATTATAAAAACAAAAATACAGCAGTTAGAGCCATATACCAGGCAATCTTGTAATAGTTAAAAATAAATAAATAAATAAATTAATTAATTAATACTGACCTCATGAAAGAGGGGTTTTTCCCCCCTAAATATGAGGTTGATGGTGTTCCCTCGGCGCACCTGTTCTGAGTACTCCTGCCGCCTTGGGGGCGCCAAAGAGCTGAAGAGCTATTTGGAGGACTGTGGAAAGGGAAGAAGAAGATACATTCCGGAATCAGGACCTTTAAACGTTGATACCGGGTTGATGATGATGATAATAATAATGCCAATGCAGACATTAAACATTTATTTGTCTGTTTCCTATGGACATCCACCGGTGGACAGAGCCACTTTCCTGGTAAAACTATGAAGAATTCTGTTATTTGCATCGTTCTCTACCTTAGCTCACGTTAGCCTGTCTGTTACCAATAGGATAGATTCTAGAATTAATTCAAGCATGGAAAATAAATAAACAAATAAAACTTTCAGGTTAGATGGTCCTTTTTTTCATTTGTCAGTATTTCACAACTAACGAGCTTTACACATAGTCTTGCTATCACGGATTTATATTGCTGAAAGTGTGTTTTCAGACTTATTTCACTTACCGATGTGAAATTTTAAATAGTACATTGCAATCGAGTGCACATTCCTGTCCTGTTATGCTGCTGAATTATGTTTTCCGCTGATGTGCATGTATTAATCTTTCCATTTATTTTAGCTGCAAAAACATGCGGTTTGCACTGTTTTCTGCTTGACTCGAGTGACCGGCTCCCTGTGTTCCAGGTGCGGTATTAACGGGCATTTTTCTGGATGACATCTAAAGGCAGAGCCCACTTAGCCCGGCTGCCGGGGCCAGAGGTCCTGGCTTATTGGGTGTTATCCTTTGGCTCTCATCTATACTCTTTCTACCAACTGCACCGGTTTTCTAAAGGTCAGCATACATTGATGTGTTTATTCAGTTAAGACCTGCTCATCTGAGTTCTTGGCCAGTGATCTCTACTCTCTCTCTGAGCTTTTTTTTTTTTTTTTTTTTTAATTTTCACTCATGCACATTTGTTGTGCAGATTGAGACCCCTCTTTACAATTTACATTGATTTATTCATTTGACTTTTTTTTTTCTTTTCTCATTGTCAATCTTGCATTTCAGAGCATGAAGCAGGATTACAAAGAGAATTTCAGCTGGAAAAGGGCCTTCTTAAGGGTTTCAAAAGGGTATGTTTATTATGAATTAACATAATTGGAATAGTTTGTTATTAATTACAAAAATCTGATTTGTTTGTTAAAACAAATGTAATATAAGATGTTATATTTTGTCAGGACCCATTCGATTTTGAATGGAGTTTCTGGACTGACTGGGGTAGAAAATCTTTGCTGTGGACTTTAAGTGGTCATGGTGTATTATCAGGACTGATGAACGTTTTTTGTCCAAAGGTAGGAAACAAGCTGCTACAAAGCAGAATCTTTCCAAATGATATGTTTTATTCATTCATATCTTTTGATGTTTCTTTGGCAGCTTAGAGTACCAGCACTCTCATTATATGGCTTCTTAGCAGCCAGCAGTGTGTTGGGGATCAAAGGTGTGAGTGTGGTGCTGGTTCATCTGGGCCTGACCTTTTCAGTGGCTAAACTACAAAAGCCTGCTCTGTCATGGATCTGCAACCTGCTGCTGCTCTCCACACTTCACATTCAACCACTACAGGAGATACAGGTGGGTTTACCTGGAAGATGTCTTAAAATAAAAAAAAATATGCATTTTCTTTAATGTATAAGAATAAAATTACAGGGAAACTGACCTTGTGTTGCTATACTGGATGTCATTTTCGGGCATGCAGAGTTGCTCCTGGGTGTCATACCTGTAAATTACGCTAGGGGGCGCACAAGATGAAGGGAGATGTCCTGCTGTTCCTGCATCTGTAGAAAACTAGAACCAACAAAAACAAAGAAAGTTTGGCTCCAAAACCATTACATACGAATTAAGGTAGTAGATGTTACCAAGTATCAAAGTAAGTGGTGCTAAGGATTCTGTACATGGTTTGACATTAAAGAGCAGCAGTGCACTTAGCTCAGAGGTGGAAATTGAATTGCACTTTCCCTCATGAGCAATAACCTAAGTGCTTCTGTTGAGTTCTAACTGGTATTGCTATCCTGTATCCTGCTGTGTCATGACATGTTTCCCAGTTCTATGAATAATAAATGCATGTGTTTTTAATAAAGGTGAATAGATAGATACATTTAGACAAACAGATAAATAAATTTAAATGCAAATCAAGTCAGCCTTGCCGGGGTTTCAATTTACTGGTAATTACCGGTCCATTAATTGTCCGGTATCTGTATATCAGAGTGTGTTTGCGCGTCTACAGCCAGACAGCCTGTTCCTGCTGCAGTGAAGTTCTGTAAATGGCGTACTGTGAATCTCAAAGACCTACGTATCTTTAAAATGCACCACTCCAAAAGCAATTCCCTGTCTTATAATCAGAAGTCATTTGTCTGAGGTGTATTTTTTATTACTTTTTGACAGATTTTAATAACCCGTTTCTCCCATTAATGTCCTATGTTAAATGAGGGGTATATTTCAAGTTTTTTTTGTTTTTTTTTTTTAATTTGTCAAAGTCATTTCCATAGCATGAGGCTGATATGAGGCTTCTCTTTATCTCACAGAGAGGCTGGTATGAGACTGAGGAGGAGCATTATCTGCTGCTCTTCAGTATTGCTGTGTGCGGTCTCCGCTTCGTCAGCTTCAGCCTGGAGCATTGCTGGTCTCCTCTGGACCGTGGTGGAGCTGTGCAGCTCTGTTGGTTGTTTTCATACACCTTCTATCATCCGTTTTTCTACAACGGACCCATTATTTTGTACAAAGACTATATTGAGCAGGTACGAGGTGAAACTTGACTGCCCTGAAATTTTTGGATTAATGCCTTTTAAACAGCATCTCCTCAGTGCTTTTCTTTACATTATCTGAGTATTTTTGTACACTTGTAGTGCAGAACTAATAAATATTCCTGTGATTCTGGTTGAAGCATCAGGCCTGTTCCTCCTGTACGGGTCATTGCAGATGCAGAGAGCTGCTGAGGGAAGTGACAGGAATGGATCTGCTCTACGATACGTGCTCCTCACATCAGGGCGGATCATTCTGTGGTGGTGCCTGGCAGAATGCCTGATCCATGCCATGTACATGCACTCCATCCAGTCCAATGAGACCTACTTGGAAATGCTGCCTCCCTGGGCTCTGGGTGAGTCTCAGGTTGTATGAATTTTTGATGAAAACTACAGCATTATGCTCTGTTTAACACACAAAATCTCAATCAATGTGGTGATTACAGCGTTACTCTTTGACCTTTCTGTCATGTTGTATTTATTACTTTCATACTTTACCAATGATTGGAAATCATTTCTTCTTCCTGCCTCAGGCGGACTCGCCCTGGCCCTCGTTCAGTTCTTTTACGTGAAGTATCTGGTTTTGTTTGGTCTTCCGTCCATGCTGGCTACTTTGGACGGTGTCCTTCCCCCAAAACTTCCTCGTTGTGTCAGCATTATGCACAGTTTCACAGAGATGTGGAGGTAAGCTCACACTGACATAAATGCAGCATTGTATTGATTTTTGCTGCATTTCTTTAACATCTCAGTGTCTGGGAGAAGGAGTGTCCTTTTTATCATTGAGGACGAGGTAAATGTGAGGTCAAGTGGCTCAAGTGCTCGCCGCCCATTGGCCACATAGCTGCCCCCATCACTTGTCTCATCTTCTGTCATTACTGGCAATCAGAACAACAAGTCATTTCTGCCCCAGGAGCATTCAGTCGTTCATTCAGGAAGTCATAAGTAATGTGATAAGTAATGTTTTGACTGGTTGCATTTAGAGATTTGCCAGCTGCATCTTTGCTTCTCTAAAAGAAATCAATGTTAATGGCAAAAGATCAATTATGAATTGACGTTTTTCTATAAAGTCTTATTTAAGTGATAGGAGGCCACTCAGCACAGCAGCTTATTTGATTATTTTGCTGGTAAGGTGTCACGCTTGATCTACACTGCCTGCTTCATACTGAAGGGGTCACAATTGCTCAGGGTAATAAAGGCACGCTGGGTTAACACCCTCATGTTACACTTCAGTTACAGGCTCTTCTGGATTCACCTCACTCGTCTGACAAATTTAGAAGAGTGTAAATGCTCTGGTCTACTTGATTTCTTTTTAAAAGTGTTGCACCAGTCAGTACATGCTGCACCGGTGATTGTTACAGTCAATTTGTTGAACTCTTTCTTGGTTATTTTAACCTCCTGATTGATGTCTCATCACTGTGATGAAATAAATCGAACGTATCAAAGGAAAGTAACTTAACCTATGGATAATAATTGTATTAGCATTGCTCGTAGAATCTGATCACTAATAAGGAAATGTGCATTTAATTTTGAGGAAATGGAAGCTGTGTAAAGATTCAGCGGCTGTAGGCTGGATTGAGCGAAGTGCTGACACCAGCACGCTTCAATCCAGCCTGCCTGTGCTGAGCTGGTCAATGTCAACAGCACTGATGGAATGCATAAAGCTGTCGACCCGCGACGTTGACAGAACGACCCGAGTTTACAGGCAGCGCGCAAATACATACATAAATAAATAAATAAAATAAAAGGCTCCCTCAATGAGGACGGGGCACACGTACAACGCTGGCCTCCGCTAGCACCAAACCTCAGCTGTTTCATACTCGGCGCTACATTATTATGCAAATATGTGACTCAGATATGCTTTTTTTTTCTCGCTCTCAGGCACTTTGATGAGGGTCTGTATCGATGGCTCATCAGGTAAGAGGTACTTCATCTGTAATGGACAAACTAATTCAGATGTTACAGCTTTCTATAAAATTAGAAATGTCATTTAAATCAAATAACAACTCAGAGTTGCAGAAACGGAGCATCCATCTAACTGGCTGACCGTGTAATAACTATCCAGCTATACAGTTTGTCTATATTTCTGTTAATGGCTCCGTTAGCTGTTGCAGAATTAATGTAATAAATGACATGCAGTTGAATAATCAGAGAAAGGTTCATTTTTCCTGCCGCCTGCTCACACCTTTTATTCTAATCAACAAGGCTGCAGCATTTGCATGTAGGCTTTCTCATGATTATTAGGTTGCATGTTGTTAGTGAACAGTTCCTCTGTTGTGTGACTATTTCCGCGCCCTGGAGAAATGCCTCCTTGTTTAATATGTGCATATGTAATGGAGCATTATACGAGTCCTCACTTGTGCTTTGGCCAACACACGTTTTTAGTTTGTCTCTTTTTAATGATGCACACTCGGCTGAATGCAGCCTATTGGGGGTTTATGGTCTGCTCAGTGGAGGTGATCTGCTACATTAAAACAAGATGGCAGGCTGCACAGTTGTCAGTAAAATACTCTGGCAACCAGGGAAATTGCCCCCTTTGCTTGGTTATTGTTTTTCTAATTAGTTTTCACTTTGGCTGTTTGACATATATGGATGTACGTATCTGTCAGTCTTTAGAGTTCAGAAGAATTATGCTTTGCCAAAGCAGCTTCACTTCATTTATTACAGATTCATAGATCAGATTGCAAGTGCACGTTTCTTTTTTAATCCTCGCCCGGTGGAATCTGTTTGCTTCCACCGAACGGCAACAGCAGCAATTATCCCACTGCCGCAGTGCTTCCGTCCTTGCTGCCAAAGTGTTTTTAATGCAGCTCTGAAATGTAGCTGAAGTTGTCTTAAGAGAACAGGATGAGTGTGTAGGTGTCGATGATGAGCGGGACGTGACTTAGCAACACCTTGTCTCCAGGGTAGTTCGGTGGCTCATCCTTCGCTCTCCCGGTATTTTTTTCCCCATTTGGAACAGTACGTTTCTAAGGTTTTCTCTTACACCTGCTGTTATTGCCCACAGAAAAGGGCTTTTACTGGTTATTTGATTACTTGTGCAATAAAAAATGCGTGCCGACAGGACAATATTTCACTTAGTGCATGAAAGATGTGTTTGCACCATCTGCTTCAGTAGTTTGGTCCTGTAGCGCATTGATTATCAGGGCTGCCAATGTTCATCTGAAAATAAGGATCATTTAAGTAACATCTGTTTGGTGCTGGTCTGAATAATTCAGACAGATGGACAGACATGTTCAGGTATGCAGGCTATAACATGTCTGCTTCCTCAAGCTTCGGCCGACTTGTCGACTCTGTGCTGGCTCATCCCTCAGGAACATTGATTAGCCACAGGCTGCCTCAGATAATTAGTCCCCAACCCAACAACACCGGACACAGACCGATATTTGTTGGCCGTTTGTGCCAATTTCTTTAGTGAATTACGTTCCGTTTTATTTCAATGGCCTTTTTTCTATCCTGAAGGAATCATGTAAAACCCTGGAAGTGTTATTTTAGGTTTATTTTTAACAAAAAGGTTTCTGAGCATCAAAGTGTTCTCTTGTGTGTGCAGATATATCTATGTGCCTCTGGGAGGGTCGCGGCATGGTCATCTGTGGAAAACGGTGTCCGCCGGCCTGGCGTTTGGCTTTGTCTGCGTCTGGCACGGCGGCCACGGTTACTTGCAGCTCTGGGCCCTGATCAACTGGGCTGGAGTTTTGGTGGAAAATGGCCTGAAGTCGCTTCTTTGCTCATCCTTTATCCGCCCGCTCATTGTAAGTGTGAGATAAGTGGATGTCAAATAAATTGAATTAGAAGACTTTCTGTCCCACCGTATGGATTTTACAGCCTCTTTCTTATGCATTAAGAATACCCACGTGTTGGATGTTATATCTTACGTTGTCTCAGCAGGAGCTAAATGTCTTCCACAGAGTAATAAACCTGTGACGTGCTCTGAAATCTTCCTAGTTTATGATCACATGGTAATTTCAGGGCTCTGATGTGTTTTATTTGTTAGATCACTGCTCAAAATCCTCCCGTGCTTCTGCAGTTATCCATGTAGATTTTTTGCTGATTTCCCAGGAGCGAAATGTTTCTGCGGCGATGGAGAGGCGCTGCTTCGCCTTCCTCTCTGCTTTCTCCACCGCCATGCTCATCCTGTCTAATCTGGTGTTCCTCGGGGGGACACACGTCGCCAGAATATTCTGGAAACGGGTCTTCATGCAAGGTAAATTGCCTCCCATAACATTTGGGAAGGAGCAGTGTGGCCCTTTTCTTTTCTTTTTTTTAAATTTTGCAGCCATCTATCAGCTGAATTTATAGATTTGTGTCCAGTATGGGCCTTTTTTTGTTTAACTAATTGTCTTGTATGATGTTTAACTGGTTTAATATCTTCTTCTCTTAACTACCTTCACATATGGATCCACCAGCGGTATCACTGGGTGTTGACTCTGGTTTTAATGGAGCCTTTTATGCATCTGCATGAGCATATTTAGCCACATTTTCTTGAGACATCTGCTTCACGGATGTGCCAGCTCTTCTGGTGCTCCCCATGTCTTTTATTTGGCTCATTTGCTACAGAGCAAATTGGCAGGCTGGTCTGAAAACCTTCCATACATTCTAAGTGTGAAGGGCACTGGCTGCTGGAAGAAACGTGGCTGTTCTGTGAAGGGGCTGATAGTGCAGAAACAAACCCTTACCTGGGCGTGATGAAACCAGGATCTACTGTTGTGGCAGGACTCTGCGTCGGCTGAGGTGAACCTTCAGTTTTGATCTGGTAAAAATGCAGGGATGTTGCATTCGGGTGTCTCTGATGTCTCCGTTTGCCTCCACTCACGGGCTGACCCGCTGCTCCCAGGCAGCCACTAACCGGGCTGGTCCGCAGCACTCGCCAACTGGTGTAGGAAATTATGGCTCCTGGGAGTAAAAAAAATAAAATGATAAGTGCTTAAACGCCACAGAGTTCAGGAAAAACTGCAAATAGGGGTTTTCTGGTGGCCGGGATTAGCTAAACACACCTCAGCTGGCTGCAGCCTCACACACGGCTGCTGCAGGAGCGAAGCTCAACGACCTGGAGGTGAAATCTGAAGGTTTGCTCTGAGAGCAAAATACACTAGTCATTTAGGACAATTCTGTCTGCAGCAAAGACACGTAAAACTGTGTTTTCCTCACTCTTTTCTTTCTCAGCACACTGACTTTACTGTTGATTACAAATCTGAGTGAAGTAGAGGAGCGTTTTGACCCTGGCAGCCTCGCAGGAAATGAGGTGTAATAATACGTGTCTTTTAGCGCCTGACCGGACAAGCAAACAAAACATTGTAGGCAATGTTCAAATGAGTTAACAGGCATCTAAAATAGAAACTGGTTGTTTTAAAATAGCAATTATGTGGTAAATTATTCATACGCAAACAGAGACTCAATTTCAAGACTCAGTTTGCTTTTATGAGGTTTTGCTTCGTTTGGGTCATAAAAAATGGCCCTGGCTCCTCCTCATCGTTAGACGCTGTTTCCCTGTAAAGGTCACCGCCTACCTAAACCTGAAACCTGAGATTGTGCTTTGCACATGCAGCTTTGTTCTTTTCTCTTTCTGGTTATTTTCTGACTGCTACAGCTGTTAGCCTGTGGTGTAGCTGTTGCACACTGATGGCGCTAATGAGCTTCACGCCGTAACAAAGACAACCACCCTGAGCCATCTTGGCACGACCAGGTTCTCTCATGGATGCGGCCAGGATCCCCGTTAGTAGTCCTTGAACTATTTAGCTGTCAGGAAAGTGCACGTCACACTCAACTGGGCTTCCGCTTCCACGGAGGCAAATGCTAATATTTGCGGCGCAGCACTACAGCTGTGCGTGAAGCAGCGCGCGTGAGTCTAAATTGGATTTTGACATCAATGGAGGAGAATAGACCATTGAATCACATTGTGAACGCAGGTGCAGGTTACGAAATAATCTGAGGACACACAGCCGGCCTCACCTGCCTGTTTGACCCCGTTAGTAACAGATATAAACAGACACACAACTGTAACACAGTAGAGAAGGAAGCTGCCCAGGCTACCACTACGACGGCTGCGACTGTCCGAGTCTGATGGCCTTCGTTATTCTGCAGGTGAATCTGAATTTGATACCTTTCCTCCTTCAGGCTGGTCCACCGTCGCTCCGCCTATGCTGGCCTTCCTTTACTGCTTTGCTCAGGTTGGACTCCAGTGGAATTCTCAGCCACCTTGAGTCACCTTGACTTGGCAGGAGAGCGAGAATCCGCACCAGCAGACATCCAGAACGGCGTGCTGAGTCCACCGCTTTGTCCAGCCGGAGTCTCCATGGTGAGGCTGGCTCGTGGCCACCGCGGCTCGGCCCGAGCAAAGCCCTCCTCGATGACAGGACTCAAAGGATGCGTCAGGTCTGTTTTATTAACGGAAAAACCTTTCCTGGAAACCCAAAATCACAGTAAATTGATTGAAACAGCTGCCAGGGTGAAATCACTTCGATTCTTTAGATCCTTTCACAAGGTTAGCCTTAATCTCTGAATAAATAATCTAAATAACCTAATCTGGAGTCTGTTATCCTACTGAGCTTCAAGTCTTTCCATTAGTTGATTTCTGTTCTTGGGATTATCACAGCCCGAGTGGCACAAAGTAGGATCAACGTGAGCGAGGCTGTCAGCCGGGAATCCTCTTAAACGAACACAAAACTCAGCTTTATCTGAGCGAGACGATCGGCCGGAGAGAAAACCGCTGACTGGCAGAGTCTCAGATCAGCCGCGAACGCCCCTCACCACCGGAGGAGCCACCGCACACAGCCTGACACGTCCCCCAGCGAAGAGGGTACAGCAGATAGAAAATATTTATTCAGAACAGTACAGCGTTTCACAGTCCGTAGAGTTCCATTTGTGCTTGAAATGGTTACATTTCTCACCACGCCACACGTGAACATAGAGGCATATGCAGGGCGCTTCACATCAAACCAGACACCAAATTCAGAGCCTTTCCAGGTCCGGTGTGTCAGATTCAGGGGGCAGGAAGAGAAATTGCTAGCGAAAATAATTACGAATTTATTGCATTGCGGCAAATGACGTGCATAGCTTTTAGTGCAGGGGTTATATACAGAATAAATGTGTGATGTTTAGTTGAATTCATTAAAATTATGTGTTGTAATAATCCTTTGGAAATGCTGCACCGGGCCTTTACGCAGTGCACGTGTTTTTTAAAGCGCGTATACCAAGGGCTGCACGGCTTGGCAGCCTCCGACGGCTGACCACAAAAATAGTTCTGTGTCTAACAGCTGGAAAAGAGCGACAGAGACAAAGAGCGTTGGCGTCTCGTCGTCTTTGCAGGCCCGAAAACTGGTTATATCATGAAGGCACAGTATCGCATGCGTCAGAGGTACAATCAAACGTAACGAGCAAGAAAATGATGACGACGGAGGCGGGTGCACGAGCGCTGGAAAGGTTTTGTTCTGCTGTTTCTGCACTCTCCAAGGCTACATATTGGTTTCAAGGGTTTGAGAGCTGATGGTTTCAGCAGCAGGAACTGATGACGGAGGGCACCGGCTCTGATTCTCAGCTGGCAGGTTCAGAAAATAGATTTACAGCGTGCTGAAACCAGCTGGGCTCAGCACGCTTGAGTTACATTTACACAGCATTTAGCAGACAGTTTACAGCATTTTAAGTCTTTCCGCTTGATTGAACAGCTGACTCAGACTGGAGACTTTCTATCTTTTCTGCTTTTCGTGAGCAAAACTGGGATTTTAGCACCTTTCCAGCTCCATAAACCCAGAATGTACAATTTCTGAGGCCTCTGAATTCTTGATGAGAAGAGGAAAATGCTCTTTTTCCATTTCCACCTCAGCTGCCTCCATAGGACCGAAAACACGTCGAGAACATAAATTATCCATATGGAAATATATAATTTACAACAATGGATATTCTGTGCAGCGTTAAAGAAAGCACTTAATGTGGACCGAAGACAGATTTCAGAAGAAACTTTTGACTTAAACGGTTGCTAAGCACATTATTGTTGACAAAAGTGCAAATTATTCCGAAGCTAAAACAGACGTCTGCACAGAAAACTAGTCAAATATACAAATGTTTCTGACTTCCTTCTATTCATTTATTATACCAGAATTAAACTCAACCAGCTGAAAATGCAGAAATCTTCCTACCAGAGCTCGTCTCCCTTTATACATTTCCTAAGCGTTCCACGGTAAAATATTTGTTTCTGAGCTTTTTTCTTGGCAGCTATTTGTTGTTAAATGAGTCTAAGTAATGCTGAAGGAAATTCCACTTATCTATTCGATATTCTGTCCGGATTCGCTGCCAAGGTTGTTTAAAGACTAAAACAAGGGACATAAATAACCTTTCTGGGTTTAGCTCCTTCTCCTACTGACCCATTATGAAACGAGGGTCACCCCGTGGGGTTTTCCCCCTTTGGTAAATGTGCAGACAGTTCACATTAAATCATGCTAACTGGTGAAATAAAAGACTAGCAGGAGCCTCAGCGGCTGGAAAAGGACAGGAAAAAAGGAAAGGAAGAGCGCCCCTAAAACCGCCTCCGGCAGATCGTGAGGGTAGTTTTTACACCAGCAAAGCCACAACTCTATGCACGAAAACCTTCTTGCACCAAGGCTGAAATGTATACGTGTCCAAATGCACACTTTATGTAGCATGTATTTGGTTGCGTAATGATGGAAGGACAAATAGCCGATATCAGAGAGATGGATTAGGTGCTAACCCTGCGTTGGTCAGGAAGCCCCTGTAGACGTGCTTCATTGAGGTTACGTAACCGCTGCGTGAGTGCGAGCGATCAGTCACGTCTCCCCTAATGATCCCGGCCGTTGATGCAATAAAGGAGTTCGTCGGCTGTCGGGAGGAATTTCGCTGCAGAGACCGTCTCTCCTTCACCGTGGCGCTGAAATCACGTCCTGCTGCGCCGCGTCCGTGAATCAAATATGCACCATCTGCGCTTTGAGGCACACGTCTATTTTTGACATGCAAAAGAATGTCATTAATGATTCAATGACATCCCGGTGTGTCATGCTTCTACACAGCTACTGTACGTTCTCCCCTCCGGCCTCGAAAATCTCAATTCGGGAATAAATATTTCAGTGAAAGTGCAGTCGAAAAATAAATTAAGATTATGTACAAACGGAGCTCTTAGTTTCTGTGTCGCCTCGGATTATTTATCGGTGTGATCACACCGACCTGGGCGACGGCTTCCTCGTCAAGCGTGCCCCGATGGCACGTGACCCCGGTGAGGACGGCCGCTGGGTCCTGAAAACCACGACGCTGCCTCATCCGTCAGCATCCGTCAGGCGTGCCCGGCGTAGCCTCAGCCCTGGCTGAGATAAATGTTGCCCGATGGTCTTTCGACCTTCACGAGAAGATGTCCTCTTTTTCCTCTTCTGGCGACGCCGGTCTAGAGATGTCGAACAGAGGCTGCGGGGAACCAGCACCGGACCTCCTGAGGAGTTGAAGCGCTTCGCTGAGCTGGGCCTCCAGGCCAGACATTCGAGCTTTCAGGGTCTTCATGTCATCCTTCAGCTCCAGCTTGAGCTCCTGGAGCGAGGCCTGCAGCGTTTGCTCCGGGATGGGGTAGAAGGGGTGCCTGCCCTCGGGAGGCTGGACCGGACTGCGGTCGTAGTGCGTCATGCGGAAGTCCCCCACCTTATCCAGCCGCAGATCGCTTTTGGTGATCCCGCTGTCGCACGAGTCCGTCTTCTTCAGAGACATGTGGGACTCGTGCACCTTTGTCCGGTCTGCTAACGTCTCCATGGACTCGGCTTTGGACACTTTCTTCCAGCTGTCGGCTCTGTCCACGGACTCCTTGAAGCGGCCCCAGCCTTTGACTTTGAGCGCCTCGGCAGGTCGACCTCCTACCAGAGAGGCGGGAAGCGGCACCTGGAGCTTGACCTTGTCTGAGGGCGTCGAGCCGGTCGGGGATGAAGACGAAGGCGTTGACGACGAGGGTGTAGCTGGGCTTTCCGTGACCGTGATGACACTGGCGGTGGTGATGGCCGTGTTGGCTAGCGGGACGTCCACGTACGCGGGGCCCTTCTCCACGTCGTGCTCGGAGAGCCCTGGTTTCTCGGGCGTCATGCGGGCCTCTTTCTGCTGTCGGAAGCGCTGGAAGAGTTTCCTCACCGGGTGATCAGGCGGCAAATTCAAAGGGGCGTCGTTTTTGCGCCTCTGACGCTCCTCTTCCTCCCGCTTCACATCGCTGATCTTTCGGAATACAATCTAGAAAAGAATTCACAGGTAAGACGCTGCCGGATTCTCTTACGTTGACATTACCTAAAAGCCAGATAAATGAACAGGTGCAGCTTATGTGATGAAGATGTGTGTAAATGTCACCCAACAGAGGCTATTCCCAGAACAGAAGGAAAGTTCACTCCAAGCCTCCAGCTTCAGGGGTGGAGACCCACTGTTAGATTCAAGAAATGCTAATATAAGTCTGTCTCAGCAGCTTCAGCATCTAAACAGCTAGTGTGAGGTTGTAGCAGTCTTTCAAAATAAAAGCTTGGCAAATGAATTTCACCCAGTTTCCAACACTCACTACATCCTGCTACATCCTGCTCTCCAAACATGAAGGAACCAGACTGAACAGAGGTTGAGCAGGATTTTCCAAATCACTGCCAGCTCACATGCAACACGCGAGCTTCTCCACCCGCTTTCCCTGCTGGATTCATCTGGGAAGTATGGGACCCCGGTGGACGCTAACTTCAGTGCAGCAGATGAGATTGCCTCTTGATATGAGGCAATCCAATCTCCCTGGAATGCTCCGGAGCCGGCTGACCTTATTACAAATGACTCGATTACAATTGGCAGATATGCTTGAGTTGTTGGTCCCAGCCCTCCGCCTTGAAGGGAGGCGCGGCAGAACTTTGTGGCATGAAAAAAATGGAATGGAAGTGTGATTTTTCTTTAAAAGACGGTGTTTTTCTTTGGTAATTTGGGTCATCTGCTTATAGGAATCTGGAAAAATCTGAACTGAGCAGCCTGTTTGCTGCTCGGAGCCGCTCACCCTTTTCCGCAGGTTGTAGGTTAGCAGCAGATTTCTTGAGAAGTGGTTGGAGAAGGCGGTGTAGAACTCCAGCACCTTCTGGAGAGCGTCACGTTTGATGACGTGGAGGTCGCAGTAGGTCAGAGCTCGGACGTTGGCGCAGGACTGGGCGAGCGTCACCTCCTTCCAGAAAACGTCTCCAAAAACGTCCCCCTTCCCTGCAGCGAGAGGACGCCATTCAAACTGTTAGTCGGTGAGCAGCTCCACAATGGACGTCAGCCACAGTTCTCCATGTCTTCAGTTTATACGACCACTGATGCATCCTTCAGAACCTCAAAGCCTTCAGGTCCAATTAAATGAAATGTCCAGAATTCACTCATCCTCCAACTTATTATTCGGGTTTAGATTTAAATCATCATATTCTACATTTTACCAGCCAATTCCCAGTTTCTGAAGTCTCTTGGTGTTCAATCACCAGCGATCCATCCCTGAACAGGAATTATGGAGCCATTATTAAAGTCCAGCTGGATCGATAACCAAGTGCAGATCAGCTGCACCTGCCTGAGGAGGAGGCGCTGGCTTTAAGTGTGTTTTACATGCATGTGTGTGTGTGTTCTGCGGTGCCATTAGCCTAATGAGACTTTGATTCATGAGTAACTTGTTTATCACTCCAGACTCCATTACAGGCTGGTCCAGGTCGACAGGATTAGCCTGACAGCTATCGATCGCTGCAGGAGGACCCAAAAGATGCTTATTGAGAAAAAAAAAGGTCAAGACTGTCAATTAAATACTCTGAAATTAGAGGGAAACTGAAAAATATCATGAATATGAAACCATTTTTAGACTTGTGTATGAAGAAATGATAAATCTTTGTTCTCTCCTGTCAGACGTGAGATTCTTCTGCACCTCGTCAACAAAACGAAGCTTTTGTTTTTAAGAGTTGACAAAGATTCAGGTCAGCCGCAGATCAGGTCGAAAAAGTCTTAACAAAAGTTTGTGACCCGGCACTGGCTGATCCCAGAACAGCTGCTTTCGCTGCAGGAAGACTGACTGGAAACATGGAAGATTTACATAAAGCTCCCAACAGAAGGTTTAGTTACTGTAAAAGCTTGTTCTGACAGCAGAACGGCGCTGGCGGCCAGTCAGAGAGCCAACCGTCTTCTGCTCTTCTTCCCGACTGTTTTTATCCTGCGTATATTTAATTCAGAGCAACATAATTCGGAGCTTTTCTGTAACATCCAGCGTGAGCGGATCTGGGCTAGCTCCTCTGACAGTTGCTGAATCAGGAGGATCTGAATGTTGTGAATTCTCCCGTTAATTATTTAAAACCCTCCCGGTGAGGACGGAAGTGTGGAAAATGTGCCACGCACCTAAAATGGCCACCACCTCGTCATCCTGGATGACCTCCAGCGACCCCGACACTACAAAACACAGGCTGTCCACGCTCTCGCCCGCGTGGTAGATCAGGTCTCCGGGGGCGCAGTGGATGGTCTGGAACTCCATGGCCAGCGCTCGGAGGCAGCCGTCGCTGGCCAGCCGGAAAGCCGGGTGCTCCTTGAAAACTTTGCGGTTGAGATGAACGCAAATGTCCGCTCTCATGTCTTTCGGACAAATCTGCAGCACCTGGAAGAGGAGGGAAAGCTGAGCGATCCCACACCAAGCTCCTCCTGATGGATCATCAGATTAGATTGCAGAGAAATCCAGATTATCATGAGAGTCCGGTGCAGAGCTGCGCTAAATCTGACTTCCTGAGGTGAAATAAACAGAATTAACTTCTATTATTTGTCCCCAAAAGGCACTAAAACTGCTTCAGTAGTGAATCTATTTCAGCTTTTAGTAAAAATCCGAATTTCCTTAATGAAACTTGATTCAAAAACATAATTGTTGTTGACTTCTTGTTTAAAATGAGACCCGACGCTGTCCTAGTAAAGCTGATCAGCACAGACGGCAGGTTCGCAGCGCTCTGCTCCCATCCCTCTGAAGACCAACAGCAGGCAGAGACAGATTACCGCAATTTTTCCACCCTTTGGACGGATAAATTCAGATAAATTATACACACACGCTGTGCAGGCAAAGAGATAAATATGGCTAAGAATTTATCCCAGTGACAGAGCTCAGACAGTCTAATAAAACTTAGAGGCTTTTATGTGTTTCACAACAACAAAAAAGCTTTTAACGCCATTTATCCTTAACGTGGCTCGTGAATCACAGTCACACTTAGCAGCAAACCTTAGCATCGCGCATAAACCGACTGGAAAACACAGTATTGAAAACAATTTCATATCATTATTCTTACTTCTGATACAAATAAAGACACCATTAAAGCTCCAGCATGGAAACATGACTGTTTCTGCAAAAGCTCACAAAGTGGGTGATTGTCGTACCTTTTCGGTGTCGATTCCCCGCGACATGGACCAGGTGGAGGCGATGTAGTCCATCACCCTTTCACTCAAACCTTTTGGGACCTGGTAGAGTTTGAGGAAGTCCCGCACGCTGTTCAGCATCTCGTGGTAGCGGTTGGTGTTGGCGTACATCTGCTGGAAGATTGTCGTCACGTTACCAAAGATGGTGGCATAAAGAAGAGCTGGGGGGGGGAAAAAAGATGGGATGTCTGAATGCCAGAGGTTTATTTCGTATGAGAAAGACAAATCTGAGTGTTAATGCAAACGATCTGGTCATAAAATCCAACCACAGGCTATGGACGCCTGAGTAAGAGGGTCATTAAAGCAGCGTCACAGATGCTGGCGGTTGAACGACCTCCTGACCAGTTTATCTTGGTTTCCCAGAATAGTATTTAAAGGAAAAGGATGCTTAAAACATCCTAAACTGCAGCTTGAATAAGACTTCCATAGTGAATCATCTGCAATCTGAAGTGTTAATAATGAGGAATCGCAGAGCTCTGTGTTAAATAAAGCAATATCGGGGTTCATCTCTGAGCCAGTTTGGGAGATTGAACTGGTCCAGCAGCTGGCATGCATGCGTGTGTGTGTGTGTGTGGATCAAAGCCATCAGACGTCCGCTCTGCGTGTGTGTGTGTGTGTGTGTGTGCGTAGCTCTAATTAGCCCTGCTATAGTAGATGGAGAGAAAAGGCGGCAGCCACTCATTTCTCTGCTGCTCAGGGGATGACAGTAACCTGGGTGTGTATTCCTCCCTGCCTTTGTTTCCCAGAGCTCCATCAAAGTGCGCAGGGAACGCCACCAGTGAAAAAAGGGGCTCAGGATTCCTTCAGGGCAAAGATCCCCCAGTCACTACATCCCTCTTTCCTGCAGCTGTGTTAATAAACGCTGCAGTCTGTTATTAATTGCCTAAATATAAAGAAGACTGCCTCTGCTCATGCTGTCAGGGCTCAGTTTTCAACGCTTCTGGCTGGACGCAGACAACTCCACGGGTGTGTTTTTCTAAAGTTGGATGCTGAGCACAGATGGCCTCGCTCACTTCTCTGATCGACTGTTAAAAAAAAAAAAAAAAAAACAAAACCTGCTACGACAAAGGAAACTCAATCGCTCCCCGCGGAGCTCCATCCTGTCTCCGCCATCACCTTTGTACTCGCTGACGTGCGCAACTTCGCCGCAGCGCTGCTCAGCATCCAACAGCTGGCTGGCTCGGAGGTAGTTAAAGACAGTCAGAAACTCCAGCCCCGGGGCAACGGTTGCTATAGAAACAGGACATATGTACGCTGCCCCTTCTCCCATGCCACCTCTCCAAATACCTCCTCACGCCGGAATCTTGCTTACTTACTGCCTGCACTGTCGGTAAAAATAGAACGGTATCAGCGTATTCATATCTCCTGGAGAACAGCCGCGCGTTACTGTAGATTGCATCGACTACAGTCGTCCGGAGACCGTCTGGCTTTTAGATATTTATGATGAGTTCCATCTCACTATGAAAAATGCAGACAAGGCTGCAGATGGGCTCTGCAGGGTCCCCCCGAGAGTGTTTTCATAAACCTGCACGGCCAAAAAAGGGGCAGAGCGAGGCGCGACAATCAGCCTCTCACCTCGGCTTTGGGACCGCGGCTCCAAGAAGTGCACGGAGGTGTGCACTGATTGCAGAGGGAGCGGAGGGAGCACTGCGCTAAATTGATCCGACAGCGTCAGTTATTGCTCCGAGGTGCTGCTCTCACGCATAATGGTGCTGCGCTGTGCACGGCATTATGAGCTACGCAAGCAGGAGATGCCTCATAAATGTTTAATATTGAGATGGTTGAAAGAGGACCAGATGCCCAGAACCAGCCCGAAGATAACCTTCCGGGTTTTTTTTTTGGAGGAATTTAGTCAAGAAAAAAACCCAAAAAGAGGCCATTTAAATGAGATTTCAAGGCAACGTTTGTAAATGACCGTATATTTGATGATGTCACAGAGCCATGAACATGTCAGGCGTGCTCCATTAAAAATGCCTCCTGTCATTTTTCATGTTTTGCTTCAACAGGACCCTGAACGCTCAGATTATCTAACGTCAACAGTCCAGAAAAAAAAACGACAGATTGGAGGCTGATGTTAGCAAGACAAACGTGCTTCTTTACCATTCTCAGGTTTGTAGAACTGACCATGAGGTGACCTTTAATCACATTTAATCAACCTTTACAGTCCCGTTCAAATCCTCGTTTAAACAAATAAAAACCATTATCAAGCGAGGATCGAGCCCTCAGCCCTGCATCTGGAGCTTCACCTCTGCTGTCAGGTTTTTTTTTTTACAGGTTTCACTTCGAATATCTGGAATGTTTGATGTTCTGAACTTCAGGGGCTCCGCCCATAATTGATTTCTTAATTTATCAGTGGTTTTTGGCTTGAAAGAACATACAGAACCAGAGCTGCCGCAGCGGCTGAAGGTCGCTGAAGGTCGCAGCCCTTACTCACATCCAATCATCATCATGGCCACAGCAAAGATCTTCTCTCCGTCCGTCGTCGGGGCGATGTTGCCGAAGCCAATGCTGGTCAGGCTGGTCATGGTGAAGTACAAGGAGGTGATGTAGACGGACTGCTTGTTCGGGCCGCCCTCCCACTTTCCGGTGCCGCTTGTGTTGAAGCGGTACGGCGTGCCCACCGTCTCAGCCAGCATGTACAGCCAGCTGTCGGAACGCACGATGTTGGTCTCTTCATCAATCACCTCATAATCCCCGATGCTGTACCTGGAGGGTGGAGAGAGAGAGGGGGAGAGGGAGAGAGAGAGAGAGGGAGAGGGAGGGAGAGAGAGAGAGAGAGAGAGAGAGAGATCAGTAGTTCTTTTGGTGTTATTGTAAAAACGAAAATGGGAATTTCAGCAGGATGGTTCCTCCTTGTAAACCTGGTCCTAATCAAGGTTTCTTCCTGTTAAAAGGGAGTTTTTCCTGCCACTGTGCTCACCTGGGGGTTCAGGCTCCGGGTTTCTGCCTCTGTAAAGCACCTAGAGACAATTTTGATTGTAAAAAAAAACGCCATATCAAATAAACTGAACTGAACTGAGGAACGGGTGCAGCAGGGTTCTGGATCTCAGATTACACACCGGTGATCTGAGGTAATGTTTGAACTTCTCAACGTCCTGTGGTGACCATGGCAACCACAGAACCACACTGAGTGGAAACACTGCTACAGGAGCTATTTTTATTGACGTCCAAGTCTTGTTTAATTATGCTGTCTGGCTCAAGAGTCACTCCTCCCGACGCCGGCGACAGCGTCCAGCCGGCTCCCCGCTGCAGGTTTCAACATTGAGGTTCACATAGCTGAAATTGGGGTAATTAATCCCAGGCATGAATTTAGTGTAACATTTTCTCTTAGATTACTGAATCACACCTGTTAGAATTTACTGCGACACAAACGCCTCCGGTTGTATAGTTGGATGTATGTCGAGCTGTATGTGCAGGACATCACAAACGCCGTCTGTATTCACGTCAAACATCTTAAGTCAAGCACACAGGATGGAACTGAAGGCTCCCGCCAGCGTGGCCCCTGTAGACTGATCTGATTAGACTCTAAAGCCCTCGTACTCCAGAAATTTGCATGTTGACGAGGTAAACAAAATCTCCTGAAACCACCGTCTGACTCCTTTCTGGCTCCAAGGTACGAAAGCACATTCAGTTATGACGCCTGACAGCAAGTATGTTGACAAAACTCTTAATTAATGCATTAATTAGCTTCATCAATGCCCTCATTATAATACTTGACCTAACTATTAATGTATCAAAGAGACTGCACAGTGCATCACATAATTAATATGCACGGGTATGATAACACAACTTTAAACTTCCCCTTTTAATTCTCTTGGTGCCAAGTTAACAGAAGTAAAGAAACTGAAACTTAGAGCAAATGTATGTGATACAGCACTGAAGATGGTGAACTTCATCCTAAATCTCAGGAGCTTACCAAATGCAGGCCAGCCAGTGTGCAGCCAGGCCAAACACACACACCAGCAGCACCAGTACGGCCGCCCCATACTCAATGTAGTGGTCCAGTTTGCGAGCAACCCGACCCAGACGGAGCAGCCGGACCACCTTCAGCGAGCTGAACAGACTGCTGATGCCCTGGAAACAGGCAGACAGACAGAGATGGGAGTCAGTATCAGCCCACGTTGGGATTCAGTATTAGCCTCAAGACAGTTCTGCTACAGGAATGAACATGCATTTACACACCAGACTCCACGTGCACACAGCTTTCACATTAAAAATGCTAATGTAGAGCCAGATTCAAACCCGGGTCAGCTACGGACGGAGCTGTGGCCCTGAAATAAGGGCATCATTCTTTTTCTTTTTCAAGCCTCCTATAGTTCGGTGCTACATAAAAGAAAAACAAAACACAGCACAGAAACATCTCCCCCTCACGTGTAAATGGCAAAAGTGTAAACATAAAGATGGGAAAAGAACGTGACTTAATGCGTTGCGTTCAATTTAAACGGATTTCTGGGCAAAGCGGTGAAAGTTTCCACCTTCCAGCGGTTACATAACCTACAGCAAAACCGCTGGGTGATTCAAGCATTTGGGCCCATCGTTTTGCTGCTGCTATTGTGTGTTTCCTTTGTGTGTGTGTGTGGGTTTGGGTATTGATCTTACTAATGTGCTGTGGTCTGCAATCTGACTACAGCTGCAGCGATCGCCGTCACTTGATCTGTGCGAGCCGACCGGCCGACACCCGGCTCTCTCTAACAGGATTTCACAGACCTCGGACTCCGAAACAATTCGGTTATCACCTCAGTGGACTTTAAACTGCTGCGCTAAAAGGCTACAAACACGGGCTGGGAGGAAACAAAGCCACCATGAGTCTTCCCGCCTAAAGCGAAGCGGCTGTTATTCAATCTCATGCATCTCCAGAGGTTCCCACACAAAACAGACCAATAACAAACCCAAAAACTTGTGTTATTAAACAGAGTGGAGTGGGGTATTGTTTGGTGCTAACAGGACGTAATTAAATATTGTGCGTAAAGAGTATATTGGTCTCTGTATTGCAGAGCTCCGGAAAAGCCCACGTTAAGTTTCGTGTCAAAAGAGATTGATGCGCCCTGCCAGAGCTTCCAGAACGGAACGAAAGACAGTTAGCTTAGCGTATAACTGGGATGAAACCGGTACCCCTCCAGCATCCTTAAGACTCATCAGTTACCGCAGCCGCTCGTCTTATGTTAAAGTGACAAATGCCTTTTTCTGGGAGTTAAACGGTGTCTGTCAGCTGGAACAGTTGAGTCTTTTCATGAACGAGGGGGGGGGAAAAATCCCTCAAAGCCACACTTGAAGCCCTGAGCGGCTTCTTGTCTGAAGGACCCGATGCAGAATGACAGCACGGCTCCTGGGATCCAGAAGATGCTCAGGTGGCACTTCATGAATGTTTCAGTGAGTTTGATCATAGAGGCACACTGTGCCGTTCCCGGATCATTCTTTAAAATCTACAACTGCCTGACCTCTGGTTCAACTCCCCGTCTTTTAAAGCCATATTTCCGCAGCGGGGTGACATTTCAGACGTTAACTACAGGCACTCTGTCGCCGGTGACATATTACTGCTGACGAGGACTGAATCAGCTCTCATGCAACATTAATGATGCAGTTTTAGAATTGACAAAAACATCGGGGCTGTTATCTGGCAGCGATGAAAAGCAGCGTGGAGCAGCAAAGATCCTGATTTTGCTTTGGTGCTTCCTATCGCAGGAAATGTGGAGTCTGATGGAAAGCTGGTGTAGTGTGTTATCAGGTGCAGTAATAAAAGTCATCATTATCATATTCCAATCAAACTGAAGCCTACTTGAGTGACAGCTCGGTGGTTCCAATTCTTCTCATCACGTCCCATGCATGAACACAGGCAGAAGAAGAAGGAGGGAGCATGCAAACAGAATGAAGGGATGGAGGAAAACAAAAACAAATGGAACACAAAAGAGAGAAGACATTAAATTAGAGCTAAATGATGGATGAATTAAACAGAAAACAACACAAAACTCATTTCTCTGGCTATAAACCATGTGCAGTGTGACGAAGCATGCCGTGCTAGAAAGCGCCGTCGGCTTTTGCTCTCGTTTTGAATTCTCAGACGTTGGAGACTAAATGAAACACAGCAGGGTCCAGACAGTCTAAAGGTATGGCTGCCTCTTTAAGACTGCCAAGAATAACAGCTGCTTCCTGCTAACCATCTCCTGCTCCATATTCTGAAACCTGTTGGGGAAAACAGCCATCCAAATTAGTCATGTCAGTGTGCGGCAGCAGCGCTGCATTTAAAAACACTGTTAACACACCCTCATTTACTCTGACACACACACACACCGTCTCAGAGCCAAATGGAGGGTGTTGACTTCACTTTTCCTGTCTGCTCACATTTGGAGCCAGCATCCAAATGGGAGATGTCCAGGAAACAACAAAGCACCTTGGCTGGCTTATTCTGACCTGACCTGCGTGTTTTAGCTCCTCACCACCCATCCTGACAGTGACCGCTGAAGAAGATCCTGGAGACGGATCGATTACAGCGAAAAAGGCCTGCTGGTATACGGCCACGCACGCAGGAACCACATGAGTGGAAGAATGACTGAGAGGGTTGAATTTGTGCTGACTAACAGCTCCATCCCTCCATTTTCCCAGTTTTGGTTTTTGTTTCTATTATTCTGACCGGTTTGTTTCTCTTTCTCCTCCAGGGGGCGTAGAGGACCAACAGGTGCAGCCGGTTGAACGCACCTGCAGCGCATCAGCACCTGCGGTACTCAGGCAGCGGTCACCGCTGCACCAGCAGCAGATCGTTTCTGAAAGTGCTGCTAAATGCTGCTGTTTGCTTACCTTCAACTTCTGCGGGTGAAACTCGACTTTGCACCTTTTGTCCTGACGTCGGTTTTTTGTTATCTCATTTTTATCCTCCGGTGGAGAGCTTTTGGTTACTTTGTGGGGGTTTTTTTGTGGAGCAAATTAAACACTTTTTTTTTTTAATCTGCTGAGCTGTCTCCCATCTGCTTTTGGGTCCTGCTCAAATCAGAAAATCAATCGATCGTAACAGAACGATCTAACCAGAATGGACCCATCATGCACTCTCCGGCCAGGGGGCTTCGCTCGGACACGATCAGCTGCTCAGAACCCTGCTGGGGCAAGGCGCTGACCTGGGCACAGTCAATGAGCTCCCGCGCTCACCTCGGCTCCCTTTCCTATGAGGAACTTGAGGACAATTTTAAAACAGTTTTGGACCATCTGAATCACGCCGCCGCCGCCACCGATCGTTAGTTTGAGATTCGCCAGGAAGCACCTCCTCAACCCTCTGCCAGTCCCACGATTTCATCCCCGGTCTCCCTCCCTCTGACAGCCAAACGATGCTGACGGTGCTGGATCATTTTTTCAAAGGCCGCCCATTTTGTGCCGCTGCCTGTTAAGACCTTTAAGACCCGGCTCGATTCAGGATCTTAGCAGATCAAGAGCTGCACAATTAGCAAAAGTTCACAATGGATATTTATGTTGCAATGTCCAAAGCAACCCGAGACGAAACAAGCTCCGTGCATCCAGGGGGAGAGAGGGCGACGGGCCTGTCATTCTTCCTGTGGTCCCCCTGAGGTCCGTAGTTTATCTCCCAAGTTTGGCGAACCTTCTGCGCAGCTTTCGGGGCGAAGGCGAGCCTCTCTTCAGGGTATCATCCTCAGTCCAACAGTCAGACGGAGAGGCCCAACCAGACCCTGGAGAGGACGCTGCCATGTGTGGCGGCTCGACATCCGGCTGCTGGAGCTCCTGTCCGTGGGTGGAGTACGCTCACAACTCTCTGGTCTCATCCGCTTCTGGAGTTTCGCCCTTCATGGCGTCGCTGGGCTGCCAACCTCCCCTGTTCGATTACCAGGAGGAGGTTGCGGAACCTTCCAGGTATCACGGGTCAAGCCGGATTTGGAGTCGGGACTTAGTCCGCCGGCTGATCCTCCTCCCATTCAAACTATCGATGGGGGGGCTGGCGTACACGGTCCGTCACATTCTGGATGTGCGTCGACGGGGTGGAGGGTGGCAGTTTCTGGTGGACTGGGAGGGATAGGGACCAGAGGAGCGATCCTGGGTCCCCCATAAGCACATTTTGGACCAGGAACTGCTGCGTGCCTCCTACAGGGACCATCCGGACAGGCCCGGTAGTTCAGCTCAACAGCAGCTGCGGTACTGAAGGAGCTGCCAGCGCTTCACCGGCATCAGATCGTTTCCAAAAGTGCTGCTAAATGCTGTTTTGTTTGCTTCCCTTTAACTTCTGCAGATTAAGCTTGATTTTTTTACCCTTTTGTCTCAAGGTCGCCATGACTCGAGTGGTTCGTTTTACCGTTTGTGCCCCTGAGCCCAGCAAGCTGCTGTTATCTCATTTTTATCCTCCGGTGGAGTTACTTTGTGGTGTTGTTTTTTTTTTGTGGAGTAAATTAAACACCTTTTTTTGATTTGCTGATCCGTCTCCCGTCTGCTTTTGGGTCCTGCTCAAACCCGAAGATCAATCGATCGTAACAGTTTTAACCCAAACTCCCTGAAGGCAGCAGGTCCAAGTCTGAAGATGCTGCCAATTATCAGCGATTAATCAATCTTTCCTTATATAAATAGGGCCGATGCCAACCGACTGTCTGATGTGAGATTTCAGACGCAGCTTGTGTTCAGGATAATGAGGGTCCTACTGGAGCTCCCCGCAGCTTTTCCGCTTTAACAGCGTTCGTACCACCAGAAACACGAGTTGCTGTGGAAGCGAACGTTCTCCTGAAACGCACATCAGAGTTTTCCTTCACATCACAGAAGGTTGTTGTTTTCAAGCTCAGCCGACCTAAGAAAGCTCCCTCCGATTCAGCCACTCGAGCTTTGATCGGGGAGAAACGCTGGATGTGCAGCAGCAACGCGGAGCTCGCCGAGCGCTCGCCAACGCCGTTATTAACCCAGCAGCTCGTGTGCAACCTGGACGTGCTACCCGACAGTCCCCGAGAACCGCCGCCCGCGGGTCATCTTACACGCCATCGCAGCACTTTTCACAGCCACAGTATCACAACATCACGCACGCACATCAGGAGACACATTGAAGCGCACACAATGGTGCATTATTATAATGAGAAGAGGCATGTGCAGGGCCCCGAGGCTCCACTTAATCAGCGCGTGGGAGGAAACAGCACTGATCTCCTGAAAACATTTGATGTCCCGACGGTCTCTGGCTGGCAAAGTATTTTTCGTCAGGCAGAGCCGGAGACGTCACATAAGAATCCAGATTTCACCAGCAAAAACACAAAACAGTGAGCTCATTTCTGCGTTTGTTAACTAGCATGTAGCATAAACTGGTGAAAATCTCTGACCTGAGGTCAGTTCTGACAGTCTGACGAACTGGTTCAGGCCTCTTATCATCAGTCATGAGGTGTTAATGGTTTTAAGGTCACATCAGAGGACTGATGAGGATCTCGGTTTAATAATCCACCACTCTTTCACCCCCAATTAAAATGTGCCAATTATCTCTGGATCCTGTGAAAGCTCTCGTGCAAGCACTCCTCGTTACCCTCCAATGCTATGAATTCACAAACAAGCACATTATTACGCTGCTGGCTACTGTTACTATTTTACTGTTCAAACAGCCTGGATTTTCATTGCTGGTTCCCAAGAAGTCTCCTAAAAACTGCTAATTAAAGGTAAGATTTACATCTCAATTTCATCACACCCAAGATTCCAAAGGGTGGAATTCATCCTCTCGTTATTTTATTTGACATGAGGTGTCTGGAAAAGTGATTTAAATAAGAAGGAAGCGTTTTGAGGCCAACATCGGCCTCCTGCTGCCCTGTTACAAAACAATGAATCAGCAATCTTTTTTAAAACATGCGCTGGCAGTGGGAAATAGGATTTTTTAAAAACAACTTTGTGTCCGCAATGACCATAAAACATAAAGGCAAACAGCTGCTACAGTTTGTGAGTGATTTCAGCCAGTTCAGGCCCGCGGCGCTCACCTCATCCACGTTCTCAAAGGCGTTGATGACGTCATACGGCAGACAGGACAACAGGTCGATGACAAACCACGTCTTCAGGTAGTTCATGCGAATCAGCTTGGGGTCCGAGATCACCTCCCCTGCAGGCCCCACGAAGGTGGTGTGGAAGTTCAGCACGATGTCCACCAGGAAGATGACGTCCACGATGCTGTCCACCACCAGCCACGTCACGTTGTTCTGCTTGGTCTTGAAGGAGACATTGTACGGCACCATGATGGCCGTGTAGAAGGTGAGGATGAGGATGACCCAGTCCCACGTGGTCTTGAAGAGGCAGTAGTGGAGGATAATATGGGGAGGAGTTTTGGGGGTCTCTTGTTTGTACTGAGGTAGAATATCAGAGCCCAGCTGCAGGACCTGCCCAATCAACGAGAAGGAAAACTGAGAAGCCGCCTGAGCTTTAATTAGACGCTCTTTAAGGAGCCGTGAACGTCCCAAAGGCTGATCAGAGGTGTCTCCTCATACCTCAGCGAGCCTGGAGTGCTTGTGAACGTTCTCTCCTTTGTGGACCGTGGGCTGCAGCTGCTGTAACACACCGCGGCTGCTTGTCAGCGCTCGTGTCAGTCGCGCAAACTTCCCCCATCCTGCAAATTAGAGGAACAAAGTCTTTGTGCTGCGGAGTCAATCCTGGGGCACTGGAGCACTTTTCCAAGCACGTGGAGTGTGAAAAGTGTAATTAAGTCGTTAGGGCATGCAGACTTTCAAGGTTAAAAAAAATGTACTGGGTTGTACATACTTTATTACAACTAGTAACTGTTCTAACATTTTCCTACAGGCCAACCAATTGGAAAGTGTCGGTATCTTAAGTGTCAGCGATCTTTTTGCTACCTTTGGAGGAATCGTCTTCGATGGGCTGTTTAAAAGCCGTGATGTCGCTGAAGGTGCAGAGAAACAGGACCACCTTCTCCTGTTCATTCCGAATGGGAGCGATCTTCACAAAAAACCAGACAGGCGTCCCTACAAGTGCGGAAAGACACACCTTTAGCTGTGATGGACACAGGCAACCACAGTCTCTGAGGGACGATTTTCAACCCATTAGCGCGGTTCTGCAGCGGTGGAACTGTTCCTGGTTGCCTAAACACATTTGCATGATAAAACAAGGAAACTTTGCAGTTTTGCTGGCTCCAACTTACTGTTTTTCTTGTACATCAGTATTTCAAACGAGTTCATCTCGTAATTCTCAAATGTCAGTCGCACTTTTTCCGTCGTGTCCTTGTCTGTCAGCTCCCCGTACATGAAGCTGCAGAACAGACAGGGAAATAACAAAATGAATATTTAATGGACAGCAGCGCGTTGGACAAGTGTGCTCGTTCTGGCGCTGAAGATTGCTGATGGAGGCTTAAATATGTGGTTATGTTAATGTGTTGCCAGGCGTTCTCCGCATCTGTGTTGTTCTCACTCTCTCCGACAGCCTTCCTCTCTTTCCCTTTTAAATTTACTGTTATCCCAAGTAAAATCTGATTTATCGGAATAGTTTCCAGCCTGTAATTTTTTTTTTTTTTTTTTTTTAAACACGGATCATGAAAACATGAAATGCGACTGATGAGACAAATGAAAAGTTTGTCTCCAAAACCAAATTAGGCCCGAAGAGGGTTTGATGAGTTACGAGCACATTCGGTGCTGCTGCTGCAGCATCCATCCCACTTTGCTTGTTACTGCCACCCTCAGTAGCTGCCTGTTCCAGCCGCGGCTAAAAATAGCCTCCAGTTTGTTATGAAATAGGAAAGGAAGTCTAAATTTAATGAGTGCTTTCTCACGCTCACACATGTCAGAACAGAACCAGGTGCAGCGCGGCTTTTCTCGGGTTTTTGCGATCTGAACAAGCAGGAAAATAAGTTTCTTTAAATTAAAGAAATCCTCAAGTGACTGAGAATAAAAAAGCCACAGGACTGCAGGAAAGTATGAAAAATGCATCAAGAGAGGGGGGGAGGGGGAATGAAGAGATGGAAAGGACGTCTGAGGCGCAGCTTTAAAGCAGAAACGGCTCACATATTAAACTTTAACACTTAAAGGGGGGAAGAGTTTTTATCCCGGAACACATCAAACATCTGCGCTCTTAATATTTCATCAGCTCGTGATCAGGCTGGAGACGGTGATTTGGAGAGCAAATAAAAATGTAACCGTCAGAGAACAAATGATCAAACTTACAGAAGGAAATGTGGAGAATAATAAAAGGAGGCGATAAAACATAAAGGGCCAATTTATAAAGGATGAATCAGACACAGCCAACACGTTCAGAAACACACACAAGTTAGGAGCAGAAATATTTATGCTCTAAAGGGCCAAATTTGAGTTTTAATTAATATTTTAAAGCCTTGACTCAGACTGGGCTCGAATTGGACTAGTTACAACCTAATTACTCCACTAGGCTCCAATTTGGAGTGGCTTTATTTAGTAGAGTTGCCAGTAAAAACTACAAAGCTCCGACTACAGCGAGGAGCAGCTATTGGAATTAAAGGTTGTATAGCACATTCAGCCTCATCTTAAGAGGACGTGGAAGACTCAGCCTCAGGTTGGCGTCTCTTCTAATAAAAACACACTCCTCCGAGCAGAAACTAAAAATAAAACACTTTTTTTTTTTACACACACGGCTCAATATTGTTACTGGCAGAAGTTCTGAAGCTTATGCGTGAGAGACCCAAGGGTCTGAATCAGTGCTAGCTGCCGTGACAGCCGCCACCCCCCCACCACAGACAAACACACCCACGGTTTGTAAATCTGGCAGCGCCGACTGTTTCAGTGTGATCCTGCGAGCGCTGCGGTGACTGGGATCCTGGTCACAGACACGCATCCAAACAGCGCTCGCTCAGAGACGGGCTGCGCCGACAGCTGGTGCTTTCACTTTGACGGGCACCGAGATCTTCCCTTTACCATCTGATCGTTAAGAAAACACAGATCCGTGTAAATCTGCGGAGCTTCGACTGGATTTGAGAGGCAGATCCTGATTCATTCCATTAACTGACAACAATCGCTGCAAAATGCAACTTGACAGGATGAGTGGTGCATTCAAGTTAGGCCCGTCTGAGCCTTACGGATAAACACACAGATGAATCTAGTTTGTAAATCACAGAAACAAAAAAACTGAACTGCAACCACAGTGTCCGCCACCGATGGCCCAGACCATCTTCCTGTCTGACTGCAGGTGGGTTCGGGTTAACCAGGTCCGCCGCCGGATCATCCTGTTTATTTAACCCTGAGAAGAAAAGGTCCTGTTCCTACCTGCAGGTGCTGCTTTTTTGCATCACCTCTGCTCGGTGGTACCCGGACAGCTTGCAGAAACCATCGTTGCTGTAGACGATGGGCCAGTCCACAATCTGGGCGTTTCCCAGGACAAAGTTGGTATCTGTTTAAACGCAAACAAGAAAAAACAAAGAAAAAAAAAGAGCCAAATAAAACAGCTTTATGGCCTCGACTCTCCACAGAAAACATTAAAACCTCATTCAGCCTGACCCTTAAAAACTGCCTGACATGTGTCCTTACAATTAAACAACAGATGTTAGGATAAACTGTTCTATTTTAGGAAAGTTCAGCCTACAAACATGCATATCTGCCATCAAACATACTTCAAATTTCTTGAAAAACAACAGATTTGCATATTCAAATGTCAGCAAGCCTCCGAGCCAGAAATATTCATGGTTAACGAGATTACATGATTATTGACTCATGGCTATTTTTACTGGGTTTTTCTAACCTCAGTAGTTTTCTGACAAACATCCACTGTTTTACATGGTACCTTCATTCAATTACACAGTTATTATAAATAAATGCTAGAAGAATGAATAATCTAAATATACAATCGCACTTCATGGCATTTGCCAAGATTGCTCGGGTTGGATTAGCAATGCGGCTCATCATATCTGTGTCGAACAAAAGTAAAGCACAAAAAGCAAGAAAAAGCTGTTCTGGAGCTCATAAAATAAAACCAATTAGGATAATACAAACCTTTGACATCTATAATTGGTTCACACACACACTAATTTGGGTCAAAAGGTAAACAAAAATGGATGTATGCTGGATGACAGATGCCAAAGCAAAAAACCCCAAAACAAAACACAAAAGCTTAATGCACAAACACAACAATATGATGACACAGAGGTAAAGAAAATTAAGCACTTGCACAATGTACAGAAAGCCCATTTTACCCACAGATCAATGAGCTACAGCACAACATAAAAGAGAAATGACAACAGCGAACACAAGAACACGCTGAAGACGTTCCATGCCAACCTGTTATTTTACAACAATGGGACTCGAGAGCGAGGAGCATCAAGTATTTCATCACTGGAGCTGCTTTTTATTAGCTCGCTGCTCTGATGCAGATTTCCTTATTTGTTTTCCACATTTAAAAAATGGAAAACACTTGTAAATTAACAGCGTTTGGTATAGAACATTCAGTGGCACAAATTCTATGGGGAATATATCAAACTACGTTTTCAAAGTACCTGTCTGTCTATGTGACAGTGTCCAAACTGAATTTGAAAAACAAAATAAAAATAAAGGTTAATAGATGGTAGTGAGAAACATCAGCTGAAAATCAGACAAAGAGACAAGTCGCATCACACAAAGAAAGAAAAGACAGGTGGCGACATCGCTGCTTTAGGCTCAGTAAAACTGGTCTGTAGCTACCAAATAACTCATTTTGACGACCCCCAGACATAACAAAAGGTGATCTAAAATTCCCAGAATGGAACCGCTGTCCTCCAATGCTATAGCACCCAATTTGAAAAGCATGTAAATATTAAATATAACTTTTGTATTTAAACGCTGGTCAGTGTGATCTATGCTGCAGGAGAGGTGGAGCTAATGTCTTACTACAGTCGACCACTAGAGGGCGCCAGAGTTGATTTAAATTAATGGCAAGTTCTTGTTTTATGTACGTGCGCTTTAATCCCAACACAAAGATCACTGGTCATATGGCTCCTCATATCCTGCTACATCAAAGAATATTTGGATATTCATGAAAACCCACCCATCAACAGATTTTTTTCCGAGTCATCCCACTGTTTCTCAGGGGCATCCTGCGGATTACAGCCACAGCTCTTTTCTTCCCAGCTTTTAGGAGATTTACTGCCAGCTAAGCTGCAGACCGCCCAAGGTCACGAGAAGAACGGGTGCACGTGTTGGATGCTTTCTTTGTTTGCTTAAATTATGCATGATATGGAGCCAAATTTCTCTGAGTGTTGAGCCAAAGAAAGACTTGTTCTAGAAACACATGATCACCCGACCAAGGTGTTCTCTCCCATCATACCCCCCTCCCACACTCCCACACACACACACACACACACACACACACACACACACACACACACACACACACACACACACACTATCCAGTGCCATAACTCTGCAGACCGCCCTGCTGTCACTTCTCGTGACACATTTTCCTTTAAAAAATGTCAAAATGAACTAAAATTGATGAAGAGCTCTGCAGAGTGGCTGAAAGTCTACAAAGAATGTTCATCCGGGTATTTAGCTCTTTTTTGGCTGCAGAATCCCCAAGAAAAATGACACAAACATATGAAATGATTGAAATAAAAGTGAACTGACACAACTGTTAATGATAACCCACCCCAGTGTGGCAGCTTGCGGCTTAATTGGGTGACTAACATGGAAACATCACAACAAACAGGTCTGCTGCGCTTTAACACATCATTTAAAACCTTTTTTTTCATTCGATGCGATCGGTGCTTTTTAAAAGCCAGTTTAAGTCAAAGACAGGACGAAAAAAGTAAATAAGTGAATTCCAAAATGACAGATTTTGTGGGTTTCAGGATCAGGTACACCCAGAAACTTCCAAGCATGATTTTTTCCATTAAGTTGAGACTATCAGCGCGGCCTCAGTGATCAATAATAAATTGAATCAGCTGTCTTTTCCACTCTCCTCACAGTCCTGTGGTCAATAGACCCCGAATAAGCTCCAGCAGAACCGTCTACCGTTGCTGTCTAACATCTCAGCAGCTGAAATGGCACATCTCATTTTTAAAAAAGGAACTTTATCCTGCTGCCGTATAGTCGCATTAATTAACACGCTTAATTGTAGAGGGTGAAAAACTAGTCGTTAATTAGCTAATTGCTCTGGTTGATTTACGACGGGTCCAGATGTAGTTTTACGGGTAATGATCAGGTTGTCATCCTTACCGTTCGATCGTCTGACAATATTCTCCAAAAAAGTATTCTGAGGGGCCACAAGTCCCCTCCGACCCCCCGCCATTCTGCCTCCGCACTCAGGCGTCCTCAGGTAAATCGCTCCGCGCCCTGCAGCGGCTCTTCATGGTTGTCTGCGGCTCACAGTCGCTGCGTTGATGTGGCGGTGCTGGGCTGGCTGTTGGCTCTCCTCATTAGTGCGGTACGTTCAGGCACGCATCTTCATCCTCCAGGAGACGAAAACAACGCATGGACGCACCGCACAGGAGGGGGCAGCGGCTCCGCCACACGGGATTCGCGGCTGCGCCGGCGATGCGGACAGGCCTTCCAGCGCCCTCTGCTGGACGACGCGAGAAGTAGCTGCAGATAAACTTAGCAGAAATCGTTTGTTAAATATTTTATGTAAAAATATGTAGGTCGAGGATTTATAACGTTTTAACCGGCAAAGGTAAATGCTGCATGCCGTGATGCACTGTATGTACATTTTCCAGATATCTATTATTTCATTTTTATGTTATATTTTATTTCATTCTACTCTTACTCTCACTTACTTTTGTTGAATTGTTGGAATGCGGCTATATGATGACAAGAAAAGCCTGAATCCTTGAATTTTGGGCTAGTGTAACTTATAGATACTGTGTATATATATGTACACACACACATATATATGTGTGTGTGTGCGCGTGTATGTGTGAAATTAATAAACTAATCTAATAATAATAATAATAAAATAAAACATTAAATCTAATCAAATTATTCAAAGTTTAGCTCAGTTAGGGTACGTTTTGATTTCCTCTGGTGGATTTCAATAGGTTTTCAAGGATGCAAAGTCTTTTTCTTTAAATTGCGCTGGGAAATCCTCCCTAGATGGCTCTCTGGTATAGATTTTCATGGATTAATTGCTTAAAGTCAGGCTCTTGAAATGAATGCCCCAAAGGATCTGAACCCCACCCCCACACCCGCTCATCAATTCTGTTTAAATCACTTTGGAGGTCGCAGTGCCCATACAGATATAGACTTCAATAATGCTAATGGTGGGAATATTCTCATCACACATAGTGAGCGTGCTCCAGTGTAAACTGCTTCTCACACTCTTCTGTCAATAGTGTGGACACAAGCGAGGCTGAACACATTTGACCGTTAGCCATTTAAAAAGATTAAAATGGATGGGTGGCAGCGTTCAACCCACTTGGAGGTGAAGAAGGTGCACAGGTGAGAAAGACAGCATGTCAGAGTCTTTAAAAATGCTGCTTTAACACTCACCAACTGTGCGCCAACTGTACCAGCTCATTTCTGATCTGTTAAAAAAGCCATTAAAATTGTTAGTCATCATTAAATATTCTTAAAAGAGTTAAATATACATTGGATTATGTAATACTGAAATAGACTGTGTTCAGGTCTGAAAACCCCTTTCAATATTTTAACATTATTAAACAAATGATAACATGGTCCCAAAAGGTCAATACCAGCTGTCAGTGCTGGTTATTGATTAATAGGGTGATGCATGCAGGGGTCAGATGTCCGTCCCGAGCCACTGAATGTAAATTATTGTTAGCAGTTTACTGTTATAAAGTAAATAAAAATGGACTGTAAAAACTGGCCAAATTCAGAATAATGTCATATGATTACACACTTGATTTTCAGCTACATTCTGCTTACCTTACTGTTTTGGTTTGTAATATCTAATTAACTAACTGCTTGTTAGTTGCACATTTTTCTTTCATTTCCCAAAAAGAGGCCAGTTTCCTCATCTCAGACATCACACTTGAGTACTTCTTATAATTAGAGAACATAAAACCCGTGGGAAGTTGGTTTTTTCACCTTGGGAGCGTGTTGCAATAACCACTCCAGAAAAAGGATCAGTGCAGTTTTAATCAAATGAACCAGCGCTGAAAATGAGACAACTACAGCGCCATTTCAGCACTAATAAAGAATCAGAACTCTCCTTTGTGGACTTGGACAGATATTCCTGGTAGCTTGTAGGCTTAAAGTCCAAATAAACGTGACCGGACAAAAAAACACTGGCTTGTACGCACAAACACGCTTCACTGTGAGTCTCTGCTAATTTGACCAAGTCTTGGTGATATTCAGATGACTCAGATGATCTGAGATGAGTTTATGTTGAGGGAAATTAGCATATTTGGCTTCTTTGATCTTGAGCCAGTTCTGGGCTCTGCGCTCTGCAGCGTGGCCGCGCTCCTGCTCTGCCGTCATGTACGGTCGGCTGATCCAGTATTCGTTCTCAGCTTCGCGCTCCAGATGCTTCAGCATATTGCGCTTCATCTGCCAGGTGATTTTTCGTGGGCGACGATACTTTCCGATCCACTGCTTCCCAGGGATGCCTTTCCTCAACAGGGCGAGGGTGAGAAACATGGTGAAAGATTATCTCTAAGAGAGGCGAACCAAAAAGAAACATACAGACCAGTGAATGTTAGTGAATGAACAGTTATACACGTTATAGACAATCATATTACCACACACTACACAGTGCCACTGGCAATTCAGGGCACTGATATCAGGCCTGATGGTAATTTTATTTCAGAGATTTGACAATGACATAAACATTAACTTAGACCTAAATTTTCGAATTAAGGCTTTTCGTGAAATCAAAAGTTAAATAATTTTGTTTATTGTAAAATACTTTTTTTTTCAAAACTCCTGTTCACATAAAATTTAGTCTTAAAAGGAAACTGAAAACTCTTGCAAGAAAAAGACAGTAATCAGTTTTCAGAGATTGCGAGAAGTGATAAGGACACACGTTTGAAGGTGCAAATTTGAATATTACATATTCAACATGCTACATTTATGCCACTATTAAACGATTTTTACACAACTACCTTGACATCACAATGTCACCCATCCATTGAGAATTAATTTTATTTCATATTTATACTCAAAAAGGATAACTGAAATGCTACTTTCTAATACCTACGCGTTAGCTAGCATTAGCTAGTTTATGTCTAATTGCAAGCTTACATGCTGTTCAAACCATAGAACGATAAAAGATACATATTATCTCACACACAAATTAAATGCAACAGTCATATTTCCTTCCCTTAACTTACCTTAAATGAATGCCAGAGTGAAGTTAATATAAAGTTGTAACCTCAGAGGAGCATGGGCACCTACACGACGAGGTCGTTCATTGTATTTCCGGTATTCCTACGG
>BJFM01001884.1:5060-15409 GCA_016586285.1 Arothron firmamentum | reverse complement strand
CTCTCTCTCTCTCTCTCTCTCTCTCTCTCTCTCTCTCTCACACTCACACATACATGCACACACGCGCACACATACATATCCATTACACTGCCATGGAAGCAGTGTAATGGCTAGCTGTGCCAAACCACATCACCATATTATCCATATGGACATAAAACTGTGAGCCAACAGGCACAACACACCTGCACCCCTGGTTCTCAACACAAGCCCCCCCAGCCCCAAGCCAGAAATTCACACCCGCGATGATATAAACACATTAAAATAGGATTTCAACTTGAAAGTCACACCGTCAAGCCAGTAAGAAAAGCATGACCTGGGAGCCACAGTCACAATTAGAATTGTCTACAGGCACTTTTGGGGAGACAGGAAATTGCTCAGAAGATTCCGGGTTTAAATTTCCTGGGGGAGAGGTACTTCTGTGTGGCGTTTACCTTTTCTCCTCATTCTCGTCGCTACCGACCACAGTCCAAACATATTTATTTGGGGTAGAGGTAAATTTGTTGATAGCCTTAAGTGTGCATGTGAGAACAAATGGTTGTTTGTTTTTGTATTTGGCCCTGGGATGAGCTGGTGACTTGACCACGGTGTACACTTCCTCTGGCCCAAAGGAAGCTGGGACATGCTCCAAAGTGTTATGCAGAGTTCTAAAAGCTGCCTTCCTGTGATCCTCCAGCAGGGTCTTCCAAAGCTTTGGAGCTTGAATAGAAAGGTTGTGTAGCAACAAGACTTTGGGAACATCAGTGTGGCGCTCCCAAAGGACTTCAGACAGCAGCCTTGAAAGATCCTGGATAGAAGGGGGAGTTACAACATCCAAGGCCTTAAAACCAAGGAGTAAAATTCTTAAGATTGCTTATTAGGATAACTAAGGATAAGGACCACTGTGGGCATCGGCTACTGTCTTTGCCAGCACGAGAGTTGAGTGCTTTACAGTAGTGTGGGACTGATAAATGCAAAGAAAGTTGCACTGATTATATGGAAAGACAATAGAACTAAGCAGAGAACCAGTCACCCTGAGAACCAGTCATCCGTCACTCAGTCTAAAGTCATAGGATGACAGAAAAACTTATATTTCACACTACCAAGGATGGAGGCCTGTGTTATCATACACATTCAGTTAGAATGGCCTTCAGACACACGCACATGCACACGCACACACACACACACACACACTCAAGAGCAAGAGAGGGAGAGAGGGTCCTACACTATTTACACAACTTGCTTTTGACAACATGATGATGTTAGGCTGAATATCATCAGAGAAGTCAGCAGGACTGGTCACTCATGCCTCCATATGAATTCACCATCATATATAGAAAATCCATCTGTTCTCTGAGGAAAAGCACAACAACAAACACCGGGTTGCATCACTGCATGCATGTTTAGTATTCTTCAGTGTTTTCTGTTCAGGACTGGGAAAAATTATATTTAGTGTGTTCTGCTTCACTGGTTGAATATAAAATATAAAAACTTGAGGAAAGTTGGCAGCCGGAGAAACATTAAGATGCAGCTCGGCTGGAGCTTAGAGCATTAGCAAGTTTGGTATTCTTATTGGGAAATTATTTCAACTGGAAAGTTTAATAAAATGTTTAGATGCAATTTGTTTCCCCACAATCCGGATCCCTCGCAACTAAAAAAACAATACCTTTTTTATGGTTTTAATTAGGTATCTCCACAGTAGTGCAACATCAGACATATGACTCACAGTGTAATAACAGCGCCACTACTTTCTGACTCCACTTTGTTGATTGAATCAGCAAATATCTTAATTTATGGATGAGAAGTGTAGATATTTTTTCTTTTACCAGGTAACGTGAGATCAGCAGCTTTCTTTTTGTTTCTTTCTTTACAACACAACAGTTATTTTAAACATGGTGTAAATTTAGCTATGCTGATGTGTGGATTATTTCAACCTTTCTCTTTGACTTGACTGGTTTTTACTCGGCGAGCTGACCCTTGTGGCCAATCCATTCAGATCTATTTGGATTGGTTCATGCAGATGACACTTTGGGTTAATGACTGGATGGATTAATTTTTGGAATTCATTTTAAAAATAGTTCAGATTGTGAATTAAAAGGCCTTTGGGAGGTTGTTGAAGATTGAATTTCATACATCATACTAAAGTTATTCCTTTATATAGTGTTTTGATATGTTCCCGCACTTTGCAACTGTTGTAACTTTAATCCAGCTATTGAAGAATCAGATTAAATCACTGTTTTTTTATTTTAATAACACAGGAAACATCCATGAAAACTGGAGCTGAGTCCAGAAGTGAGTTGGTGTGTACATGCCTTTTACACAGCGATCCAGTCAGCAGATAATAAGCCAGTTAGAGCATCAGTACAGCTGCCTGCTAATGCAGCATGAGTGGGAAGCTCGCTAACGAGTGACACCGGCTTACACAGATGGGTGACTGGAACAGTACACTATGAAACGATCCGCCTCTCTCCCAGTGAGGCCAGATGGCTGATGATTGGGTTGCCGACAGTGTGGACGATGTAGAACATGTTGACAGCCATGAACACTTGTCAGTTCGTGCAATTATCAACTTCTTGAAACTTGTATAATAAATAGAGCCAATAACTCTGTCTTTCCGTCCTCCAGACAGCAGCCAGCCATCTCTTGCCCAGCCTTCTCTCACCCTGCAGAGTTTCCCGTACGGAGGCTGTGAGTCGGTGGAGATCTCCTACCAGAGCGGTAAGTCTTATAAGTTCTGTATCTCAGCATGGTTACATGTGTTCTACGGTTCGCACACTTTTGTGATTTGGATGATCAGACATTTTCTAGTTTGTCAGCTCAGTAGTGACATAAGACCTTATTGACTGTCACAAAACAAAAGCTGATCAGAACAAAAATTGGAGGTGTTGGGGCTTTTTATAGTCTGTTACCTTTTCAAATGAATCACAAATTTCTTTGGATTCTTTCAGTATCGTGTGTGTGTGTGTGTGTGTGTGCGTGTGTGTGTGTGGTGGGGGGGTCTTGTTAGTGTCAGTGAGGTACTTGTTCAGAGTGAGAAAATATGTTATTGCGTGACAGCCTCAACCTGTAAGAGTGGACACCTTCGCCAAGCAGCCATTCAGCTAGGATGGTCTAATATGAACATAACTACTGCTTCTTATATCTGATTAATTGAATCGATGGAACAATATGTCACTAAATCAGTCATCGAATCATTTAGTCTGACATTTATATTTTCTGACTTTGTACACTTTTGGTTTCTTAGCACCTGTGTTGCTCAGTTATACCACATCTTTTTCTCCTGCCCAGTATTAAAATGAAGTTATTTACTTCCATGTATAAGGAGGCAGAAAATTAATACTAATGGCATTGCCCTTATGTTAAGATCAAGTCTTTACATGCAATCTTCTACACTTTTAAGTAGAACACTGGATGAAGGTTTTAGTCTATTAAAAAAAAAAAAAAAAAAAAAAAACAGAGTTTCTGAAGTAGAGCACTTTGCAGCCACTTACAGTAAATTGTTAAGCCTCAGGAGAGGAGCGTCCACGCCGGGCTGCGGTGCCCTTCCGGTCTATCTGAACCCTGACATTTAAATGTGACAAAGTTGCATCACGTCAATTTTAGGTTGAACACGCACCGCTCTGCTGCCAACCGGCACCTGCCTGCTGGATTCCTCCACCTGTCTTCCTACACACTCTTCACATCATTCTCCTTGTTTCACATCCTCTGTTTCCTTCAGGTCAGTTCCAAGCAGGCCAGTTTCAGCCAGCCATTCGAGTTGCAGACCTACTTCAACACATCACCCAGATGAAATGTGGACAGGGCTATGGCTTCAAAGAAGAATACGAGGTAAAATCAATATCTTTGTGAGGACTTTCATAGAAATTATATATTTTCAAACCTGATATATTAACCCTATCCATGTCAACTAAACCTCTAACCCTTATGCCAACTGTTATCTAAACCTGCACATCCTAAAACAAACCAATTGGATCCTCAGCCTTAAAACCACCATAGGTAAAAATGGGTAAAATCAGGCAAAATCAGGGATCAGGTAAAAGTTTCAGTGATTTTATCCAGTTTTGCTTGAGGAAAAATGAAGTTAGAAACTGCATACTGTGTATATCAAGATATATAATTGAATATCATCCCCACATCCAAGAGCTTTAATTATAAATCTCCTGTACTGGAGTGCAAAACTGGGCAACCGACCCACAGCTTATGCAACCGTGCACGCACATGCATGCAATACCATCCTACAGAAAACACCCACCTGACCGTCCAAAAATAGTGTTTGCCTGGTTTTATGTTATTTATTTAAATACACTTCTACACATCCAAAAACAGATACAGAAAAATTGTTGTTCAGTGTGTGTGTGTGTGTGTGTGTGTGTGTGTGTTAGTGTTTGTGTGTGTGTGTGTGTGTGTGTGTGTGTGTGTGTGTGTGTGTGTGTGTGTGTGTGTGTGTGTTGGGTGGGGGTAAAAGCTGCTATCTGGCCTCTTTAAGCCCTTAATGGAGTCAAAAAGAAATGATCCCTATTGTTCTATAAATGCAGGCCTGACCTTCTGCGGCTTTTAACACTGGCTGATTTAAATGCTCCATTGTCCATATGGCAACCTCTGACAGCTGCGTTGTGCAGGAAATGACCTTTGCAGATGTGTACTGTACTTCTCATTGCATAGAGATTATAGTTTTATCATATACTGTACATTATATACTAATGTAATGATGCAATAATATGTTGATATAAATGACATTCTGTCCTGAAAGTGTTTGTCAGGATGAAAACATGGGCCATTATCACAATAGGGAAGCAATCTGGCCTTTTTCCTACAAAAGGTTCATAAAGAAAAAGTTCAAACTAGCGAAACAGGAGATCTACAATTTGCCATTTTTACCTGCTCCTGCAGTGCTGAGTGAACTGTTCCATTTTCAAACTTCTATTTTGTTCTATCCAGCGTGAAGTTTCTGCTCACATTTGGGTTTAATTCGGTGTAGTTATTCAGGCCTATTATCCCTGTAGGAAAACCTTTCTCCCTCTCTCTAGTTAACATTTTCCAAAAATCAGTTTAGGCACTTAATAGAACACTGTCTACACTGGGAGTTCTGGGAAAGGAATCATTATTCCGGCTGGTCACACCAACCGGAGTAGAGGAGAGCTTGTCCCGGTCAAAACAATACCTTCAACAAAGCACACGCACGCACGCACACGCACGCACGCACGCACACACGCACGCACACACACACACACACACACACACACACACACACACACACACACACACACACACACACACACACACACACACACACACTGTATACACAAACCACTGGGAGATTACATATTTATCATGTCATTTTGACAGGACCTGCTTTGATTGGTGTACCTCTTAAAAGAAATAAAAACTACAACTACTACTACTACTACTACTACTACTACTACTACTACTACTACTACTACTACTACTACTAATAATAATAATAATAATAATAATAATAATAATAATAATAATGATAATAAGTAGCAGAAAGTTTCAGGATGGCTGAACAACAGAATGTCTTGGTCTTCATTAATATTCATGGTACAGTTTTAACTTGTCCCGTGTGTGCATGCAAGCTGTGGGTATTAGACCATATGTCCCTGCATATTTCTCAGTTTTCACATTTTAATATGGAACTATTTGTGTGTTTTCTTTTTGTGTGTGTTCAGGCCTTGGCAGAGGGACAGACTGCACCCTGGGAGACAGCCAAGAAGGACGAGAACCGCAACAAGAATCGCTATGGCAACATCATTGCTTGTGAGTATGGCCTTGGTGAAGATGGAGCCTTTACAATTATGGGATGGTTATGCTATTGAGATTAAATATCATTCTGTGTGGGCAGGGTCACCATCTAGTATCAATCTTTCATTCCTGTTTAATGAATTATTCTATGGATACATGCACCAGTACATAAAGATCCATGAGAAGGGTTGTTAGGTGTCTTTATGGGGACTGAGAGGTGGAGCTCATTGGTTGATTGAAATATGCTGGAGAGTAAAATGTAATTAGCTGGTGGACAAAGTCCAAACCTTTGTGCAGGCAACCATCTGCTCTGCTCAAGTGCCCTTCAGAGAATGACTGGTGAAACACCTCCAGCCCTGGATGCGTCCTGCCTGCTGGGAGCCAGATGCCCTAGAACGAGTGTCACCAATTCAGTTATTACTGCTATTATTATTTGTTTGCAAAAGGTTTTTTTTTAAAGTTCAGCCTGGAGATCAATACTTGCAGCTTTATTCAGAGAGACCAGAGTTAAAATGAGGTGGATAATATCATGCAGTAAGAACCTGAAGAAGAGGTTTGGATACTGACATGGAAGAGCAGATGATGTTGGTGTGTGCTTCGCTTCACTCACCGCTGTGCTAACCTGGAGATTTTAATTCATATTATTATCATAGTAACAGAACCTGTCAAGGACCTGGTAGACAACAAAAATTATGATAAATTTGCTAATAAAACAAATCTTTTATTAAGGACAGGCTGGTAATGGAAACTGTCCATCTTGTTTCCAGAAACAGTTTTCTTGAAAAGCAGTTTTCGAAGAATCAGCGCTTCATCAGTCCTGTTTTCACCAGAACTAGCAAGTCAGCTAAAAATTTAAATATGGCCGAATGACTGAAGTACATTACACAAACAAAAATAAAGGCATACAAACGCAGTGTATAAACTCTAGAACAGGAAGGCGTCAGCTCGTTTTGAGCATGTGACTAGTAATCCAGTAGTCCATGATGAAACTCGTAAGTGTGTGTGCGTCTGTATATCTCACATTCTTTTTAGAGTTTTGGATTCTGTCTGCATCATCAGTTGCAGGTCAGAGGCTTTGTGATTAAAATTTCAAAGAGAATGATGCTTTTCAATGGTTTAATGGTTCAAGTTGTGGCTCAAGCTGTGGGGAGCTCTGTCGTTGTTCCTATCCTTCGGAGGACATTTGACCTTTGTGGGCTCGTCTCTGGTAAGGTTTGGAGAGGACTGATTTGAGTTGAAATGATCACTCTTCCTGCAGCCACCTGCCAAACACCAACGACGACTTTTTCAAATTCCTCCGGCACGCTAAATAAATGTTAATCTACCAACCTTCTGTCCTCCTCTCTTCAGCACTTTCCCTCCCAACAATCTCTCTCTCCCTCTCTCCCTCTCTCTCTCTCTCTCTCTCTCTCTCTCTCTCAGCTTTTTTCCTCCTCTCTCATCTTTCTGTACAGCTCATTCCCCCTCATGTTTCTCTCATCAGCACTTTTCACCTCTTAACTCTTCTATCACTCGCAATCTTATTTGTCTCTTTTGGTCCATCTGCTCTCTCTCTCCTTCTGTTCTTCCTCCTTTCCCTCTCTGCACGTCACTTCACCTGGGCAGAGCTCCCTCGGTTTTTCCTGCCTTGACATCCCAACTGGGCTCACCTCTGGAATGTCTTCACTGATGATCTGCGTTTACAGACACCTCCTTTAACTCTGTTTCTACCTGTTTTTCTGCTCCACACTGATTCTCTCTGACAGTATTTGGGTTGAGGCAAAGCTCAGTGGTGTTTCCTCATTAAAAGAGTCTGTCTGCTTCCATTTCCTCCCCATGTCCTCCTCCTTCCCCTCTTTGCCTCTTTTTTATATTTTTTCTCCTTACTCTCTGCCCGTAGTTCAGAGAGCAGCCTCCCCATATGGTCATTTATAATTCAGCAGAAGCGTGCCTTCAAAATAAACAACATTTATTGCCAAGTGTTCACATATGTGCAAAGAGGGAGCATTACAGCCTGTGCATAATTCTGTGTTATGATGAGAACGTGATGTGCAGTAACCCACCAGCTCAGCTCACCGTGATACTTTTTAATAAGTTAAAACATGAATTAAGTCTTTCTTCAAACACTGACCGGCGCTGCTGCTTTGGGTCTCACCTGTCTGCCAGGAAGCACAATTACCTGCGCTGAATCTAGATCGTTATGGCTCAGAAGTGAAAGCAGAATGAAGCTTTAGCGATGCGCATTTCCTATTCTGTGATTTAGGTGGAAAGGTTTTATTTGAGGGGAGCTGCTTCCTGTTTCTGTGTTCAACAGGATTCATTACAGAATGGTTGTGTTTTTATGCTGGAACATGATAAGCAGGAACAATGTCTGCGCTCATGGCCTGCTGTGCATGTGCTGGTGGAGCGAATAACCACGAGGGAGCTCAGGAAGCATTTACACCCTAATTCATTCCAATTCCGAGGTAACAGTTGGAACATTTCCATATACATAAAGAAGCTGCTTCTTTGCTTTATTTCATGTGTTTCTTGTGTGCCTTATTGACTTCTATTCCAGACTGAGCGCTTACGTCTAATCTTTTTAACCTGAACTTAATTGAAAGATGGTGATGTCTCAATTTTCTGTGTTATTTTTTGGACTAGGTGTTGTTGTTGTTATTATTACTATTTGTTAAAGCAGAACAAATTTTCCCAAAAGACACAAGACACGAATGCTCTGTCTGATCTCTTTCCTGTTGTGCTTCTGACGAGGTTCTTTTTCGATTTTTCACCTTTGCTTTATTAGCTTTGACCCCATGGTGGCTTATTGACTGACAGACTAATGTGAGGTTGCCTGCTGTTCTACTTTAGCCTGTTCATGAACTGTGATTTTTGTTTTTAAACTGGTCCTTTCAGAAATATGTTTTCTGAACCAATTTGTAAGAAAAGAGAGTTGTAGCATGAAGGAGGTTTCACTGTACATACACTTCGTCAGACATCGCTGGAAGCACCGACTAGCATGTGCATAGCATTGAGATGGTATATCAAGCCTTTAACCTCCTTTCTGCAGTGTGTTCAGATAACCACATACATTTTTACTGGAGCCCATTAAATAGTAGTTTATTGTTTCCAGAATCTGCTGCCCATCAGCTACAACATAATGTGACAGCTGGCTCATGGGTTAATAATGTTTTTTTGTTTGTTTGTTTGTTTGTTTTATGTCAGTGCATTAATTCCAGAAACATGCTCATTTTGCAATAGTGCATTAATTTTGACAGCCCGAAATATGGTATGTTCCAAATTTAAAAAATACGCTTTAACATTAGCTGTTGTCAGACAGCAGCATTGTGGTGTTTATACAATTGGGCGGAAAAGATGAATATTGTTTTTTAGCCTCTGCCTCTGCTAAATCTATACCTCCTTCTTTCAATAAGGCACGCTCAGCCACTATCTCGCTTTCCACTCACTAATGTGTATCAGTGTTGTGGTGGAGGAGTCATTACAGAGGGTGTCAGTGTGAACAAGGTGCTGTCACTCATTACACACACCTTTAACCCAGTGGTGCACCACCTAGCATCTCAGACGAAAGGTGCATGCCTTCTTTCAACTCATTACCCAGCGTGTGTGTGTGTGTGTGTGTGTGTGTGTGTGTGTGTGTGTGTGTGTGTGTGTGTGTGTGTGTGTGTGTGTGTGTGTGTGTGTGTGTGTGTGTGTGTGTGCGTGCGCGCATCTGGGAGTTTGTTCATGGATGTGTGACTCCCCCTCATCCTCTCTCATCCTCTCTGGCACTGATTCTTCACACGTCTGCCGAGTCAGAACCAACAACTCCTTTCAAGTGTTTGACCAAAGCAGCACAACAAATATTAGCATCCCTCAAGCTGACATATACAAACATTTGGACACCCAGTTCAACATAAACAGCCTCAGTAAACAAGAAAACGGTCCTGCAATTTACCAGCTAAAACTCTGAATGCTCTAAACGCTCTCTGCAGTCAGCTCATGTTCTTCACTGATTCAATTATGTCACATTCCATACATTTTTATGCCTGTGCATGACCAAAAAGTCTTGTGTGTGTTGAACAACAAATAAGCAGTTAGCACACTGATCCCAGCCTGCAGACTCACGTAGAAAAGCCCAAACTAGAGTCGAAGCGAGAAGCTTCCTGCTATGAGATAACTGTAATAACTATAGCACTGTTGGCCACCCATGCATTATATACGGTACTCAGCTTTTATTTGTCAAATCAGAAGTTATACTGCGGTAGATAGAGAGCAGGAAGAAAAAAAAAAACAAAACTCTATAGCATAAACTCATCTTATTCTGATTAAAAATAGGAAATGTGTGTGTCTGTTCTGTACATGCTACATACACATACTAAGGACCAGAACATTCCACCAGCAAAGTCAGGACATGTTTGGTGAAGACATTTTGGTTGCTCCTCACAACTTCAAAGGCCTGTTTGAGGGTTAAGAGGTTTTATGGTTGGGTTTAGAGTTAGGTTTAGGTTTGGGTCAGGGAGTTTGTTGGGTTCGGGTTGGGGAAAGGTCTCAGGGAAGACGTTATGCCTGAAAATCCTCACAAAGGTAGAAGTACAAGGTGTGTGTGTGTGTGTGTGTGTGTGTGTGTGTGTGTGTGTGTGTGTGTGTGTGTG
>BJFM01001883.1:12960-23510 GCA_016586285.1 Arothron firmamentum | reverse complement strand
AATAGAAACCTGTTTGCTACTTGTATTCAAATACATGTTACGGCCTCATAATCTCTCCTCGCGATCTTAATAAATGCACACAGCGCGGACGCAGCCGATAACTTACCAGACGGCAGAAATCAGTCCGGGTTTACCTGCCTCACCCCGTAAAATACAGAACATTTTGTCATGGAGAACAATCCGCGAAAAGTGAACCGCGTTATAGCGAGAGTTCACTGTAAATGGTGAAGCTTAAAGCAGGTAGGTTTAGCCTGATATTCTGGTTTTGAATTTTTGATAAGAAAAAAAAAGAGTGGCCCTGTTGTGCTAGTTTGAAGAGGGGGAAAAATACTGTCCTGTTACTGAAAGAAAGAGAAAGAAAAGAAAAAGTCTTGTTGATTTTGAAGAGAAAAAAAGAATACTGTCTCAGAAATAAATAATGTTGTTGAACAATGTGGATGCAATCCAGTGTGGATTTATGGTTATAATGAACAAATACAGTATGTTGCTGTACAGTATATATCCGCCTTGTGTCATTTCTATCCATTCTAACAATAATTTACAGAAAAATATGACATATTTTGGGGATAATTTGAATTGGGATTAATTACGATTAATTAATTTTTAAGATGTAATTAACTCGATTAAAATTTTTAATCGTTTGACAGCCCTAATATATATTTGATTAAAATGTTTTTAACCGATGATTAAAATGTTTGTTTTTTTTAAAATCCTTTGGGGAAAAACTTGAGAACAAATCAGCTGCTCAACTTCAGTTAATGCTAAAATGACATCATTCAGAACAGCATTTTTGATAACCTGAGAGCCCAGACTGCAATGGTATTTCCCCATCAACATATTACTTGGCTTACTCATTGTTTTAATGAATATCACAATGTTTACATGGCATTCTGAAACACGAAAAACTGTTACCTTTAGTTGCATTGCAGAGTTGGAATGGTCCGCTAATGCTCTTTATGAGCTGGCACCTTCATTGGGTCACTCAATTGCCAAAGAAATTATATATACCTGTCAAGAGCTGTTTGTAGTCTGGATGCAGGTTCAACTTCAGTCAAAGGAGAGGACTTGTTGTCAATTTTGAGAAAATATCTAAGTCCAAAATCAGTTGTCTCTTGTCTAATCAAGTGCTGTTGTTAACGTCAGTTGGGACACTGCATGGGTGTTCAGGTTCACCCGAAAGAGGTGGGAATATTACTTACTTACTATGATTGGCCCCTCATCTGCCTCCTTTTCTGGATGTTTTCAGGTGTCAGGATTGCCTTCTCAGACATGCCTCACAACCTGAGGAGACCCTCTTAACTGCTACTTCCTCTGATTCAAAGAAAAACGAAGAAAATGTTTGTGAGATTTGCATGTTTGTGCGTGGGGCATAATACACACACATTTTAATGTGTGTCTCTGCTATTCAGGACCATTTTAATATTACATCTCATCCTACCTCCCTCTGTCTTTCTTCTCTCCTTCGCCCCTTTCTGTCCCTACTTCTTCCCCTCCTCTCTTTCTTTCCTCCCACCTACCTTTATTCCTTCCTTCTTTCCTACTCTCCTTCCTTCCTCCCTCCCTTTTTAGCTCCCTTCATTCCTTAGGCTGAGAACAACAGATAAATATTTCAAACAAACAGATAAGTTAGTACTGTTACAACAGGTAAGTATACATACAAATGTAGTTAGAGTTATGCCTTGTTCCATCCACAATAAGGTGATAATTTCCAACTACCTGGAGATTGGCACCTCAGACCACACTACTGCTATGCTAATGCCTGCATACAGACCGCTGGTTAAAGTCACAAAACCAGCCAAGAAGAAGATCTGTGTGTGACTAGAGGGGTCATTAGAGATGCTCCAGGACTGTTTTTCCACCACTGACTGGAGCATGTTCAGACAGGCAGCCGCCTACAACAACACCACAGACCTCCAGGAGTACACACAGACTGTCACCGCCTACAAGAAAAGTGCATGGATGACGTTACAGTCTCCAGAACCATCCCCATTCCGGCCAATTAGAAACCATGGCTTACAGGGAAAGTCCACTGACTCCTGAAGGCTCGTAAAGCTGCCTTCAGAGCCGGGGACGAGGTGGGCTTAAAGACAGCCAGGGCCAACCTGTCATGGGGAATCAGAGAGGCCAAGAGACAGTCCTCCAGGAGGATTACTGACTGCTTCAATGACAGCAGAGACACCAGAAACCTGTGGCGTTCTTTTTCCTCTGCTTAGTCAACCAAATGGCTTCTTCGCTTGCTTTGAGGCAGACAACAACACTTCAGCAAAGAAGATCCCTCCCCCTCCCAATGACCAGGTGCTGTTGCTATCTCCGGACAGCGTGAGGAGACCTCTCAGAAGTAGGAACGCAAGGAAACCCCCTGGTCCTGACAATATTACTGGTCGTGTCCTGGGAGACTGTACTGAGGAGCTCACAGATGTTTTCACGAACATCTTCAACACCTCGCTGAGCCAAGCTGTTCACTCCCATCATCATGAAGTGCTTTAAGCGGCTAGTCATGCATGTCGGTCCAACTGCTCGACTGCCGATGCCATCTCCACTGCCCCCCGCTTACCCCTTACTCACCAGGAGACCAAAGACCCACATGTCAGAATGCTGTTCATTGACTTCATCAATTCAATCATCCTCCAGCAGCTCATCCTCAAACTAGACCATCTGGCACTCAAAACCCCTTGTGCAACTGGCAGCCGGACTTTCTGACGGGGAGCCCACAGGCAGTTTGGGTCGGCAGCAACACCTCCAGCACCATCACGCTGAACACAGGGCCCCCACGAAGGATGTGTGCTGAGCCCCCTCCTCTTCACTCTGCTGACCCACAACTGCACACCTACATCCAGCTCCAACCTCTTCATCAAGGTTGCAGATAACACAACTGTGGTGGGTCTCATCAACAACAACAACAATGACACAATCTATAGGAGTGAGGTGAGCCGGCTGGCCATGTGGTGCAAGAACAATAATCTCCACCTGAATGTAGAGGACACAAAGAAGATTGTAGTGGACTTCAGGAGAGAGCACGCCCAGCATCCCCCACTAACCATTGATGGTGCTGCAGTGGAGCAGGTGAGCAATGCTATGTTCCTGTCCTGAAACATCAACACCATACCTCTGGCCAAAAAAGCCCAACAGTGTGTGTGTCTACTTTCTGCGGAAACTGAAAAGAGCAAGAACTCTGACCCCCATTATGTACTCTTTCTACAGAGGCACCATTGAGAGCATTCTGACTAGCTGCATCAACGTGTGGTATGGCACCTGCACCACCCTGCAGCGCACTGTGAGAGCAGCTGAGAAGCTTATTGGTGTCTCTCTCTCCCCTCCCTTCTGGACATTTACCACACCCACAAAGCCACCAGGATTGCAGATTACACCACCCACCCATCTCAGTCTCTCCAGCCTGCTGCCATCGAGGAGGAGAAATAATAAATTTATTAAATATGTAAAACACACATTTAAAGCAATGTGACATGACTGTTTTTGCAATATAGACACATCATTAGTTTAAATATGTTTTTTAGGTCTTTGTGGCGTTGACGTATTGAGCTGTGTCCCTTTGTGATGACAATAAAGTTTTTTTTAATCTGGAATTTGTCAGATACAAATAAAGTTAAAAGTAGCTTAATTACATTAAAGTAGATTAATAACAGTCAGTTATAAGGTTTACATGACTATTCTATGTAACTGTATTCCAGGTCTCCAAACACTTTCCACCAGTCTGCGCTAATAACCAAGCTCAGCTTCATATCCGGTGATCTTTTGTTGAAACGATCTTTTGTTGAACATTTCTTCAGCAGCAACAGTCATTTGCTCGATAAGGGTTCTTAGACAATCACCATAAGGCATTATTGTTGACTTTGTAACCACAATACAAATACAAAAAACTTCAATACATGCCAACACACAGTGCTCAAACCCGCTATCACCAACTTCCGCTAAATGTTACACAGTAAAGTTTCAACAGAACTGCGGTACCCTTTAGTTCCGCTGTTGTGTGTCTGTGTGTGTGCGTGCGTGCGTGCGTACGTGTGTTAGGACGTGTTTACGACTACATGTAATTAAATTAGACTGACCATTAAGTTTGTTTTTAATCTGACGTCTTCAACATTCAAAATGTCCTTAATTATGTTTCATTCAGTTTTATATGGCTGCTTTACAAGCTGGGACAGCTCTCATTCATGATGCAAATAATAGTTGTTAAATCACTCAGCTCATGGTGCTGTTACAGCACAGCACTCTTAGTTACAGCACAGCACTCTTTTTTGTATTCTTTAGTTACATTTATGTAAGACAGATATGTGATACTGCTCAGACTGATTTAGCTACGTGTACATTACAATATTAATCAGTAACTTATTATTTGAAATGTAAAAGTTCCTGTTAATTCATTAGTTGTGGTGTGAGGTTGGCAGTGGGCTGCTGCCTGGACGAAGCTGTGGGTTGGTTGATCCCCAGACCGGCATCTCATCGCATGTAACCAAGCTCCTGCTTAAACTTTCTGGCTCAGCTTTCTGCCTCTGCAGGATGGGCCCACTTATCCCATATCACAGCTTCTAAAGGTGTCCTTTCTTTTCCGTCAAGGTCCTTGGAAGTTCTTTGGATTCCTCAGCCCTGCCATCGAATCGTAACTATGGCTTGAGCTCGGCTCGAGCCCCCTGTGGAGACTATAGAGCTGCTCCAGTGTTCCTCAACCAGGAGGAAAAACCACATTGTTCCTCCTAAACCAGAGGTTTGACATTGGTCGGATTCTCCTCTCCAGTATCCTGGAAGGCCCTGTTAGAAACTTCTTTTTGCCTCCAGCTTCCACCTGCTCAGCACTGTGTGCTGGTAGACGGACATCTATTTCCAGCTTGTACTTGATTAATTGCTTTTCTTTAAGTACACATTATTCTGAATGTAGAAACAAGACTGTCTTTGCTGCACATTTGTTTCGACAGAAATAAAGTTTAATACCATTGTTATAAAACTAAAAAGTTTAACTGGTAAATCTGAACATTTTGCAACAGGACAAAACTAAAACACCAACTTGGACACTTCTGACTGAGATGAAGAAGCTGCAGTCATATCACAACTAGCTGGTTGGCTCATTGAACTCACAGATTTTGATTGAAAGTTTTGGGTTTCGAAGACATTTGGATGGTCAGCTTTGTGAAGTTTGATGTGGTGCAATAAATTTTGGGAGTGTTTGAAAGTTCTACTGCATGTTTTACAGATGTATGGTTTCTCACCTGTGTGACTCCTCATGTGGACAGTTAATGAATGATTTCGTGTGAAACATTTACCACATGTTTTACACAAATATGGTTTCTCACCGGTGTGAACTCTCATGTGCTTAGTTAATTGAGAGTTTTGAACAAATGATTTTCCACATGTTTTGCAACTATATGGTTTCTCACCTGTGTGACTCCTTATGTGGACAGTTAACGAAGGACTTCTTGTGAAACATTTCCCACATGTTTTACACAAATATGGTTTCTCACCGGTGTGAACTCTCATGTGCTTAGTTAATTGAGAGTTTTCAACGAATGATTTTCCACATGTTTTGCAACCATATGGTTTCTCACCTGTGTGACTCCTCATGTGGACAAGTAATGCAAAACTTTGCTTGAAAGCTTTCCCACATGTTTTACAACTATATGGTTTCTCACCTGTGTGACTCCTCATGTGGACAGTTAATGAAGGACTTCTTGTGAAACATTTCCCACATGTCTTACACAAATATGGTTTCTCACCGGTGTGAACTCTCATGTGCTTAGTTAATTGAGAGTTTTGAACAAATGATTTTCCACATGTTTTGCAACTATATGGTTTCTCACCTGTGTGACTCATCATGTGGACAGTTAACGAAGTACTTCGTGTGAAACATTTACCACATGTTTTACACAAATATGGTTTCTCACCGGTGTGAACTCTCATGTGCTTAGTTAATTGAGAGTTTTGAATGAACGATTTTCCACATGTTTTACAAATATATGGTTTCTCACCTGTGTGACTTTTCACGTGGACAATTAATGCAAAACTTTGCTTGAAAGCTTTCCCACATATTTTACACAAATATGGTCTCTCACCAGTGTGACTTCTCACGTGGACAACTAATGCAGAATGTCGTTTGAAAGCGTTTCCACATGTTTTACACAAATATGGTCTCTCACCTGTGTGCTGCATCATGTGGTATTTTAAGCTATATTTTTGACCAAAGGCTTCGCCACATGTTTCACAAACATGTGGTCTCTCCCCTGTGTGACAAGTCATGTGCCGAGTTAATGCACAATTATGGTTGAAAGCTTTCCCACATGTTTTACAGATGTATGGTTTCTCACTTGTGTGAATTCTGATGTGCTCATTTGATTCGGATTTAGAACAGAAAGTTACTTCACAACAACTTCCTCCTGTGGCAGGAGCAGGTGGGTTGTCACTGGTCTGGATTCTTGAGTGTCCCATCAAGTCAGACTTGAACTTTACCTGTTTTTTTCCTGTGTTACATGTGGGAGAGGTTGTACCCATGTCTGTATCACAGTCCACTGCTGGATGAGCTGGGTTGTTTGCATTTCCACTATGACATTTACGTGCGTTCTGATACATGGTTTGTTTCGGCTCTTCGTCTGCCATCGACCCCAGGTCTTCATTGTTGTAGTTTTCTTGATCCGTGCTCTCGGCTACATGGGGACTGTTGGAGGGCAGCTGCTGGTCACAGTCTGAGTCTGGTGGCACAGAAGATTCAACTGTTGTGTCCATCTCCGGCTTTTCATCACTCTGATCAGGATTTAGGTCTTGAATTTGATCTTCGCTCTGGTCATCTTCCTCATGGATGGGAGTCACCATTAAGGTGTCGGTCTCCTGCTTCACAGTCAGCTGCATTCCGTCCTGATGACAGCAGGGTTCCTCCTGTTCCTCTTTTAACTGCGGAGCCTCTGAGTCCTCCTGGTCCAGACTGTAGGTCCTGTCCTGATGCTGGTAAGCGAGAACCCCTTCCTCCTGACACACTGGTGGCTGTGAAAACTCTAGAAACACATGAAAAAGCATTAAGAATCAACAGTATCAGTGGGAGGAGAGCAAAAGCAGAGATGTGAAAACTCTCAGCAGACTCAGGCTAAAGCAGCTTAACTCAGGTCCAGTCTGAAACAGGCTGGACTGTCAGTTGGTCCCGATGGAAACTTTGAAGTCTAACCCGGAATGTAGACACATGAGTCATTTTTATTGTCAGTTATTTGAACAGTGTGTCATAAATATATTCAAAATAATTCTAAAGTGGCCCTGATACGTCACCAGACATAAATAAATAATTTCAAATACTACGAACATCTAATGATAACTTAAAACTACTGATTGTGATTTCCAATAATGTCATTACAAAGTCAGAAACAAAACAGTCCATATAAGGGATGTCTTTGAAAGATAGGGAAGGCTGAAAGCAAACAGGAATTTTAAAATAAACGATGCCCAAGTCACTCTCTGCAGTAGACATTCTTCCTGGATCTGCCACCCTCTGTCTGGGAGAGATGGAGGAATACCACGCCACACAGTACTTTGATCGTTATTGCACTCCCAGCCACACATTTACATGCTGCTCCTTTAAAGAAGGGATTCCTCAAAAAGGACAAGAAGCTCCAAAGCTGCCTGTCCAGGCTCATCTAAGAATAAAAATAAGTGTAAGATAAAAATAAAATTAACTGCAATGATAAGGTGTGGCTGGTGGTTTGATACAAATGTTCATTCTTATTTGTTGGACTGCCTAAAGGCATGACGGGAATGATTGACAGCTAAGCATCATCCCTTCTACTGAGAATATTAAACAAAACAAACAGAAATTGCATCAGAAAGGTATTTTGGAGGACTGGAGAAGAAAACAGGAGGAGCTAGCCATGGATAAATGTTAGCCTGCAGGCTCGGATTTGTTCATCACACTCAGCTTTAGCGTTTGCTTCAGTTGACCATTGTGAAAGGAACATATCCCATGTGAATGGACAGTCTGCCTGACTCCACACCTGTTCATTTATGAGTTTTTGATTCCAGAGTTAGGACATGTTGTCGTCTGCTCTGTCATTGTTCAGTGCAGACGAAAACAACATGTCGTCGTCTGCTATGTCATTGCTCAGTGGAAGTTGTCTCACAGATATGTGACACCTACAGCAAACTGTTGTTTAGCATTGATTGGGAGTAATTTACTGAGTTTAGTGTATATTTTATAGACCTCTAATTAGAAGTATGCTCCTACTTTTATAATTAAAATAAATGTTGAAAAATGTATGCTTTTAAAGTGTTTTATATAAATTAGGCATTGTGAGAATTATTTTAGACTATTGTTGCAGTGGATCAATTATCTGTTTTATGTCTTTAACTTGTCCGATTTGTAAATTAATGCAAAAAAAACCAAAAACTCTTAAAAGCGAAAACTTTGTGATTGGGGGCCAGCTATAAAAGGACACTGGACACCATAATCTTTAACATAAATAGAGACCAACTTTAAGTTATCAGGCAAAAGGGATCATAAGAACATATTCCTATTTTATCATTGCAGTGAAACAGAAAATTCAAGACCCTGGTCTTTGCAGAAGCAATTCTGAAATACTTTGGAGTTTTGGACGTTGAGCCAGCACCATCCTCTGAACATTCTGACCATAAAAGCCCCGGGACTATCGCATCCCTTGGGACCAAGTTCTGAGCTGCTGTGGCCTCAGCAGAGAGGAGCTTCTAAAAGCTGAAGCTCATCCAGGCCCACCAAGGTCGTCCAAGGGACAGGATACCCTCACTGGTCTCAAAATCAGCACCAACACATGATGGATACATCATTTATGACTTTGCAAGTAAAAAACAGGGTTAGGAGAGGAAGCAGAGATTTTGATAAGTCTTAAATAATGATTAAAATAATAGCGTTGTTGGCCAGAGGAATTAAAGATGTTTTGGACGACAGAATTGATGAGACGCAGTCTGGATTTATGGCACAATCACATGTCCAATAACATAACCCAAGTCTGAGATATTCTAGATGACTCAGACTTAATATTAGATTCTTCATTTGTCCTTCCTCTAGACTTACACTAAGCCTTTAATTCAATTGAGCACAAATTTATATTTCTCTCTCTCTAAAAGAGTGGTTGTGGTCATACCTTCTGCAACACTGTGATGGCTCTGTTCTCCAATGCAAATAACTCGATCAGCGCCAAGGGTGCCGCATCAGTCGTCATCTTCTCTTTGATTCTACTTAAATTCTTGTCTCTCCAAAAATGCTATGAAAGGTATAAACATAGCAGACAGAGAGATCGTCACCAGTCAGATGACGACACAACCTTTCTTAAAAACACCAGTTGGGAGCCACTTGATCAACAAGTTATTGATCTTTTTCTAAGGCCTCTGGATTGATCCTAAATTTAAATTAATGTAAATTATTACCAATTAAAAACTGGAATTATCATAATATTTGGAATATAATTTTTAAAAAAGAAGTATCCTATTTAGGCCTAATTATCTGTAAAGATAAAAAAAAAACAACCAAACAAACAGAAACATCTCAAATTTTCCTCCAATTAACAAAAAAGCACAAAGGAAATTAAATCTGTGGTTGCAAAGACATTTAACCTGAAGAGGAAGGGTAATACTCTCAAAAGCAGGTTTACCCAGACTGACTTATGCCACCATTTCTCTGCAAGTAAAACTTGTAAGGATGTTGAGGGCGTTTAACTTCCTATGGAAGAACTAAGCACATGATATCAAGAAAAATGTGGTAATGAATGACTATGAACACGTTGGTCTCAAGGTTTTGCATTTCACCGCTTTTTTTCAACGCATTCAAAATGAATTGGGCTAAAGCTTTCCTTAAAAATCCTGTCTCCATTTTGAATTTCATTCATTATTACATTTTTTTTCAAGGTTTAAACTTCATCTTAGGCTGTGACTACAATATGGCCAGACTTTCAGAGAGGCTCTCACTATTTCACAAACAAGTTTGATTAGCATGGTCCCTTACACATAAACACAACTTCACACCCCATAAATATTTGATTTGGAATATTAGGAAGATTTTACATAAAGATAAATCATTGTTTTTCTCCAACTGTGTTGAGAAGCAGACTGTCTTAGTGAAACAAATGTTTAATAGTAATTGACAGCCTTTGTCCTGTTCAGAATTCATAAACACAAATTCTCAGCAACACCCAAAGAATATGCTGTACTCTTTGATGCAATACCTATTATTATGTTATTTAGGTGTTCAACCAAATGTACCATCTGTGCGTTTCCTCAATCCAATGTATACAGAAATAGGTAAAAATTGCTTGACAAACTACAAAAACAGCAATATCAATATTTGTGCATTATTTCAGATGGAACTTTTGTCTGTTCCACATGTGCTTTCTCATTGGAATTATTTTGCTGATGATGTCGATTGGAAAAGAGTCAGGACAATTCCCAATAAGTTCCTTGCAACACATAAGGTAAAAAAAAAGTCTGATTCTTCATAAAGGTTTTTGGAAAGGCTTTAGATTTATTATTGGACAGCTCTACAAAGACTTTACCCTAAAATAGTAAAATGTGGTATTTTGGGGGGGGGGGGGGGGGGT
>BJFM01001882.1:196523-206981 GCA_016586285.1 Arothron firmamentum | reverse complement strand
CTTAGATTTATTGTAGTTCTTTCTCAGCTGCGTGTGTCTATCAAACTAGACAATAAAGTTAAATGATTTCTACCTTGCTGTGTTTATTCAAGTTTTTTTTTTAAACATGGGTTTACCCTGAACAATACTCAACGTACACACACAAATATACATATATACATACATATATACTGTATATACATAAATATATATATACATACAGTATATATATATATATAAATATACATAAATAAATATATACATACATACATATATATATATATATCATTTACTTTGTGTAACGTATTTTACACTGCATATTTTCATATTAAAGGAAGAGGAAAACAGGGAGAGTCCCTAGGGGAAAAGAGGTAATCAACTGGTGAGAGAAATTGAGACAGAGGGAGTGCAGCATGCAGACCACCACAAAAAGAGATATCTTCAGATTTAGGGGATAAGGACACTGGCCCAAAACAATTAAAGTTGCTCCAATACCCTCATACTCAGTTTGGCACACAAAAAAGAGCCTTTCAAGGACAGTGGTTCAGAAGTTTCAAATGGCTGGAACACTCTGCGAGACAAAATGTTGCTTGCTGCTTTCCTTGTAGGCTATTTGGCAAAAATTTCAAAGGATGCATTGGTTAATGATGGGATAAATAACTGGCAAAAGGCACTTAGCAAGTTTCAAAAACATGAAACACAATCACACAAGGACAGCATGTTGTGCTGGGACAGCTACAGAGCAAGCCTGTCAAAAGGCAATGTTATTGAGCAGATAGAGGCAGCCGCACACAAATGTGTGGCACAGAGTTATGATGGGGCAGCTGTCCTGAGTGGGAATGTTGGGGGTGTACAAACTCTTTTAAAAAAGCACCATGAGGCAATTTATGTGCATTGCTATGCACATGAGCTTAATCTTGTTTTATGCCACACATGCAAAGCTGTCTCTGAAGCTGCAGAGTTCTTCAACATACTCGTTCTTTCTTTAGCATCTCCCTTGTAAACCACCATAAGTTTGTAGAGACTCAAAATTTATGGTTGCAGCCAAGAGAACTTGTGCAGCTGTCAACATGCTGGGCCTGCCAGCTTCATTTAGTTACTGCAGTGATTGATAATTTCCCTTTTTCTTTTGAAAAGGTTTGACACTTGGTCATACATAACTCCATTTTTCGATTGAGAGAAAAGACACAAACATGACATATACCAATAAAAAACACACTTGTGCTCTGTACAAATCCTATTTAAAACTATAAAAACACTGTTTTAAGGCTATACAGATAAAATAGTTTTCAATTGGTAAAATACAAGTTTGTGTCTTCAGTGTCCATTAAAAAGGAGTGCATCAGTTAAAATAAAATGCAATAAAAGCTCTTTCTTAGTCCATCTTTGTGCAGGAGCGCGGTGAGTCCCTACCAAGGGTTACTCATTCTGCTCCCCCAAACATTTGACCTCTCAGGACACTGTCATGGTGGCCAAAGGAGATCCTCGCCCTCTTGCTCCTTCCCACCGACCTCACCCGGAGAGCCAGGCCGCTGCTGCTTTGACCTTTTCTCGTGAGCTCCAGCTCCTTCGTCCGAATGGGCACAGAGGCGATTCTTCTTTGCGGCGGTGTCCTAGGGCCTGCCGCCTGCAGCTGTGATTGCTTGAACCATTGCTGCGGCCATCCGGATCACCGCCACGGGGGGGATTTGCATGTGCCTTCTTACCAGCAAGTTTCCGGAGGTCCATGTGGCGTCTTTAATGGCGGCAAGGGTGAGCCACTGCTTAGCAAAGTCACTTGCTGGTATAACCTGTGGGCTCACCCCATAGAGCACTAGTTGTGCTGTAAGGACCTCCCTTGCTGGTAAGCACGGGAATTGCAAGGAGCTGGCCGTGGCCCACTGGTATACTGCAGCACTGCACTCCCAGAGGAAATGCCTCACCGACTCAGGCGCGCCACAACCGGGTCGGGGGGCAGGTAGAATGCGCCGCCAGTCCCCGGGAGAGCATAACGGACCTGACTGGGAGGATCTCATGTTCCACCATCCATGACAGGTCACCGAGTCTGTTTGGGAGAGCAGGATGGTTTACATTCTGCCAAACCGTTGTGGGGTCGCCTAGTGCGAGCCCGGTCACTGGACTCACTGGTTCGCGTTCCTGCACAACAGAAATTAAAGAGCGATGATTAGTTAAAATATGAAACTCCTCATGTTCAACATTAAAAAGCCTTAAAAAATTCAGGATAAAAATATAGGCTTACGGTGGTAGGTTAAAAGACAGGTATTCGGAGGTCTGTTTCAATAATTTTGAGTCTCGTGAGGTATGACCCCATCCAGAAGCGTGCCATCGCTGATGTCTTTAGGTTTCTGGATGGGGCCGTGACAGCTTCCATGTGCAGGGCTGTATATCGGCTACCGAGGAAGAGCCGTAGGTCAGGCACTCCTTTCCCTCCTTTCTCTTTGGGTCATTTCTGCTGAAACAATTGTTTGAATACTACAATTACCTAGAAGCATCGACAGAAATTATTTGTGTCGAAGCCTCATTTAAATTCAGTACACTATATACTTTGCACTGTTTTTCGCACAGACCGTCATTTCTGTTGCGCTCGCTGCTTCGGCTACTATGTCACTCAAGAGCAGCGTGCGGTAGTGATGGGTCCAGCGATACCGATGCGTCGGCGCACACGTCGAGTCCAGAGCAAAACCCTGTGTCGTTGCGCGTATCGATTTGAAAAAGTCACATGACCGATAAAGGAACTGCTTCTAACTGTCGAACGGACCAAACTGTTTATAAGGAAGCACATCTGTCAGCTAAATGCATCTTCAAAAAATAAATCAATAAATAAAAAATTTGATTTTGTGGTTCATTGACAAATTCATCATTATGGAGCAGCCGCAAGCTAGAAGAAGGGTTTTCGCCGTGTGGGACCATTTTGATCTCATATCGGATAAGGTATTTGTTTTAATATCCTTGTTTCATCATGTTCCTCTCAGAGTTTCCACTTGATCTGAATTCAAACTCATTTCAAAGTGACTCTAAGTTTACTGTTCATATTTTTGCAAGTTAAATGTGGCATTTGTTCAAAAGAACTTGTGTATTTAAATAAAACCACCTCCTCACTGCTGAGGCCTTATAGGGCCAGGCATGGGAATGAAGTCCTAGATACACCCAGGACAAACTCAGGTATACAGCACTCCAGCCTCATCTGTGCCATGTGAGCGGGTGTTTTCTAGTGCTGGAGAAGTTGTCTCAAAAAAGCGCAACAGTCTCAATTTAAAAACATTGGAAAAACTTTTTCTGAATCAAAACTTGTTAAAAAAAGATAAACAGGCTGCAAGCTTCCTCATTCACAACACATTCACTTAGATTTTCACTTTTTGAGCCATGTTCACATTTATTGATATCTAAAAATATCTGATATTTTAAATTTAAATGAAGATATGAAATAATTCAATAATCTAAAATGTCTGTGAAGGTTCTCATTCATCCAGGTCATAGTTATTCAAGGTCCAGTTGCCTACAAAATCTAACCTTGGATAATAATCTAAAATACAATGAATTACATTATATTATTCTATATACTAGGTCATCAAATAGGTCAGTTGAGACCGTCAACTAGGTTGCCTGTAGGGATTTTTAAGGTCCAGCAGGTGTCAGTATTCAGTGACACAGTATCAATAGTTTGCCAATGTGTCAAAACACTTCACGCCTCATCTACCCATCACTAGCGTGTGGTGTAACTAACCAAGAAGTGACCACAACGCACATCATTAAACAGAAATATATGCTTCTACATTTCTGAAGAAATGTCAACTACAAGAATAAAAGCAACAACAATTAAGTAACAGCAAAATGTCTGCTTTTATCTGTGCAAGACAAAAAAGTAGTAAAAACAAAAGATAAGCAGCCAACTTTCCCAGCCAAAACACAGAATATTGGAATTCCCACACATTAGTAACAAAACAATTTAACAGAATGAAAAGATGTGGTTCAGCATTAATTTAATCCAGCATTATAAGATTAAAATTCCAACCTGCATCACACATTTAAACCAGCAGCAGAACTTTTGTCCATGGAAAAAAATAGCTGAAAAGTAGTTAAACGCTAAAGAAAAGCAGCCCATTTTCCAGCAAAAACAGTGGAATTCCAAAGTATATGCTCCACAAAACAGCAGAAAAGACATTGTTTAACATTAATGTAATCCAGAATTCTAGTTTAATTTCAAACACCACCATACACTAACACCAGCAGCAGAAATTTATTTAAAATAGCAGGATTATTAAAACCAAGCAGCAGCATGTTCATGCCCTAACCATGTGAAAGGCCCTGATTAGACTGAACCTCATCCAAAAATCAACAATGTTAAACTAACCAACAAGTAACCACAAAGCAAATGACACAATGCAAATAAAATAAAAGCAACATAATGAGCTTTTAAAAAAAAAAGCCTCTGCCCATGAAAATACAGTAGATTAACAAAAGCAGTCCATTCTCCCAGCAAAAAATATAGTGAAATTCTAAAGCATTCACCCCACAAAACAATTTAACAGTATAAAAGACATTACATTAATTGAATCCATGCATTATAATTTCAATTTCAACCAGCATCATACATTTAAACCAGCAGCAGAAACTGATTTAAAACAGCAGGGTTAATAAAATCAACCAAAGCAAAGGTTTCCATGAGACAGCAGCATGTTCACACACTTACCATGTGGATAAAGGCCCCTCTATAACATCAACAATGTTAAACTAAGCAACAGGTAACCACAAAGTAAATGACATCACGTACATATAATAAATGCAACACAATGAGCTAAAAATAAATAAATAAATAAATAAATAAATAAATAAATAAAGATGCCTTTCTCCATGGAAACAAAGCAGAAAAGTAGTAAAACATTAAAGAAAAGCAGCCCATTCTCCCAGCCAAAAAAAACATTGTGGAATTCCAAAGCATCTGCACCACAAAACAATTAAACAGCAGAAAAGACATTAACATTAACTTAATTCAGCATTATTTTAATTTCAACCACCATCACACACTTAAACCAGCAGCAGACATTTACTTAAAACAGCAGGATTATTAAAAACAGGCAGCAGCATGTTCATGCACTCACCATGTGACAGGTCCTGATTAGACTGAACCTCATCTCAAACCATCAACAACAACTTTAAACTAACCAACAAGTAACCTTAAAGCAAATGGCACAAGGCACACATGATAATAAAAGCAACAAAAGCTTAAAAAATAAGATGCCTGCGACCATGGAAATTAATCAGAAAAGCAGAAAAGCAAAAAAAAAAAAGTGGAATTCCAAAGCACATGCACCACAAAACAGCAGAAAAGACATTGTTTAACATTAATTTAATCCAGCATGACTTACCCAAATTGTATCCCGCCTCTTGCCTGGTGACAGCTGGGATAGGCCCCAGCATTCCCCTGCGACCCAAGTGGGATTCAGCAGGTAAAGAACATGGATGGATGGATTGATTAATCCAGCATTGTAATTTTCACTTCAAACAGCATCATACATTTAAACCAGCAGGAGAAATTGATTTAAAACAGCAGGGTTTTTAAAATCAACCAAAGCAGAGTTTTAGATTAAGCAGCAGCATGTTCACACACACCACAAAACAATTAAACAGCAGAAAAGACATTGTTTAACATGAATGTAATCAGCATTCTACTTTTAATTTCAACCACCATCATCATACACTAAAACCAGCAGCAAAAATTTACTTCAAATAGCAGGATTGTTAAAACCAGGCAGCAGCATGTTCACTCACTCACCATGTGAAAGGCCCTGATATGACTGAACCTCATCTAAAACCATCAACAACTTAAACTAACCAAGTAATCACAAAGCAAGTGACACGTCACATATAATAAAAGCAACATTATGAGCTAAACTAAAATAGATGCCTTTGTCTGTGGAAATAAAGCAGAAAAGTAGTAAAACATTAAAGAAAAACAGCTCATTCTCCCAGGAAAAAAAAGTGGATTTCTAAGGCAGTCATGTCACAAAACAGCAGCAGAAAGTAATCAACAAGTAACCACAAAACAAATTACATAACTTACATATTATAAGAAAAGCAACATTATCAGCTAAAAACAAAGTGGATGCCTTTGTCCACGAAAAAAAGCATATAAAAATGGTAAGACATTGAAGAAAAGCGCCAATTCTCCCAGCACCACAAAATGGCGGATATCTGAAGCATTCGGGCCACAAAACAATTAAACCCAAGAGACCTCCTTCAACATTTACTCCAACATTATCATTTTAATTTCAAACAGCATCATAAACTTAAACCAGCAGCAGTAATTTACTTAAAATAGCAGGATTATTAAATCCACCAAAGAAGAGTTTTACATGATGCACCCAGCAGGTGAAAGGGCCTGATTAGAAAACCATCAACCTCAAACTAGCCAAGTAACCTCAAAGCAAATAACATAACTCAAATATTATAAGAAAAGCAACATTATCAGCTAAAAATAAAGTGAATGCCTTTGTCCATGGAAAAAAACCATATATAAATAGTAGGACTTAAAAGAAAAGCCGCCAATTCTCCCACCAAGAACACAAAATGGCGGAATTCCGAAGCATTCGCGCCACAAAAAAATTAAGCACAAATGAGACGTTTAGCATTTAAGCCAGCATTATCATTTTATTTTCAAACAGCATCATGCAATTAAACCAGCAGCAGTAATTTACTTAAAACAGCAGGATTATTAAATCCACCAAAAAAGAGTTTTACATGAGAGCACAGCATGTTCATGCACTCACCAGGTGAAAGGCCCTGATTAGAAAACCATCAACCTGAAACTAACCAACAAGTAACCACAAAGCAAATGACATAACTCGAGTATTATAGAAAAAGCAATGAGCTAAAAACAAAGTGGATGCCTTTGTCCACGGAAAAAGGCATATAGAAATAGTAAGATGTTAAAGAAAAGCCGGCAAGAACACAAAATGGCGGAATTCCAACGGATTCGCGCCACAAAACAATTAAACTGTAAAGAGACGTCTTAAGCATTTACTGCAGCATTATCATTTCAGTTTCAAACAGCATCATAAATTTAAGCCAGTAGCATTAATTAGCAGAATTATTCAATCCACCAAAGCAGAGTTTTCCATTAAGCAGCAGTATGTTCACGAACTCACCATGTGGGGAAACGCGCTGATTAGAATGAATCGCAACCAAAACCACCAACAACATTAAACTAATCACAAAATAGTGGAGTTCCAAAGCATTAGCCCCACAAAACAATTTTACAGTATAAAAGTCGTCGTTCAGCATTAATAACAGTCATTAAAACCAGCAGCAAAAAAAGGAGATGTGTTCCTACCTGGCATGCAAGATGGAGTGCGGATCGTGGGCGGGTCTGCAACGTATAAGAATGAGATGCGTTCGAGTGTTGTGGGGGAAAAATCAAATGCCTCCGTTCTAATTATTAACAGTTGTCGTTTCTCTTCTGATTGACACTAAATAATTCAAGAAAATCCTACAATCACAGAAGGATGTACCTTCAATTGATCACATGTATTTTTTTGTCTGTGATTAGTTGGCTTGGCACAATTGTGTAATGCGAGATTTTTCTTTCCTACAGTAGACGTTTAAATCAAAGTATCTTACATTGACGTGACTCCGGTCAAAGATCATCTTAACTCTCTTAGTCTCGACTATCTAATGAATTTTATGTGTGATTCTATATTGACAGACAGGGTTGTGTCCGTGTCAGTGGAAAACTTATAATTAATCCTCAATGTTGTAGTAAAAAAAGAAGAGAGAACACGTCCGTCCTTTCTATTGGTCGGGAAATCCGCATGTGGCAACATAACGGTGTCTCATTGACCAATGAGACACCGCGATTGCTTAACTTTTAGCGCTTCAGAATTGCGTTATTGCGGTTGCAGAAATGCGTGTACAGTAATTCATTTAATGTCGTTCTTTTTGCTGCTATCATTCAATTGCACGACTCTGACTGAACGTTTGTCCAGTAGTCTGGACTTTGACGATAATTTCGTGTGAAATGTTGCCGTAATCGCTGATGTAGACTTGTTCACGATGTAGTGGTCAAAAAGCATGTGGAAGCAGCCATATACTCTTATCTGCTCGCTGTCCTTTTAGTGTCTTATCTGAAATACATTACAACACTGCGTTGGTGGGGGTTTTCAGTCTTATCACGATGGAAAAACTCAGAAGGCTCCTGCCTGCGTGTCCTTGTCAAAAAGTGATGCAGAGTACCAAAGGTTGTCTTTTCTCAAAAATGTCGCCCAGAATTTATTGGAGAAAAATCCATCCAAATGGAATCAGAAGAATAAAAAGTACAAGGCAAAACGTTGTGGCGAATCTGAATTCAAAAGATTGGTCAACTTGAGCAGAGTTTGCCGCCGCGCCACCTTCGGTCTCCAGAGGAGCCGCCAAACGCTCAGCTGAGACAGCGGCTCCTCTCCGAACTTGGGATGGCGAACTCTCCTCTGGCCAGCCGCTGACAGCCTGCTTTTTGTACTCCTGAGAGATTTGCCGCATTACAAAGCTCACAGTCAGGTTCGCTCTATCCTGTCCCGAAACAAACAGAGCCTGTTGTCCCTCAAGGACCTGGAGCACTGAGGCTCCAGATAACGTAGGACTCCAGAGGTCAAGCTGACCTGGACAGAGGCCTAACAGATCAGTACACCATACATTGTTGTTCAAGCTTTGTGTGGACCGTCAGTTGTTTTAGGTGATGTTTAACGTACCTAATGGACACATTATTGTTGAGATCTCAGCAGAAGTTGTTGCTGGGCATAATGACTCAGCAGCTGTCAGCTGTTTTCGGCAGTGACCTAATATGAAGTTGTTATGCTCAAGCAAAACACACTAGCACATGCTAACGCAGCTATGGAGATTACATTCAGTTACATGAGATAAATACAGGAGGAGTCATGGACTGATCAGAGGAAGAGAGACAAGATAAGTTATAAGAGTTTAGTGAGCAAGCTAAATCATTAAACATAAATTATTAGTTAATTAAGTCATAGGCTTCAACAACTCAGGGTTTCAATGATAGCATCAAAATTTATCTCTACAACTGCAAACCCGAATAAATAAGCAGAACTCAAGAAAAAGTGAGGCAATCAGTTGCCACAATTTTTCTGAGTTCATTAATTAATCTGAGTAAATCCATACTTAAATGTTTGGAGTTACATTTGAATGTCCTTTTAACTTATTAGGGAATTAAAATGATCAATTAAAGCCAACTTAAATATGATTAAGTTAATTAACTCAATCATTTCAAGGATGAAAACTCAAATTTTGGGGGGGAAAACTCAGCATTTATTAGTTTTTTTTTCTTTTACTTTTTTAATTGACCATAAATCAAAAACATAATAAATGCAAAATAGTTTACCCACAAACTTAATATATAAGTTACTATTACCTGTGTTTAATGTAATTAGTTGCTGATTACATTAAACACAGGTAATAGTAACTTAAAGTAAAAGAAAAACAATTATATTAAATTATGTCAATATTAGGGTTAGGGTTAGCAGACACTAGCAGGTGCTCCAAGAACAAAAACCCTTTATTGCGTGTACAAAGGAAAACAGAAAACAACAGAAAACACTCCAACTGGAGGAAAACAGTATTCTTCACAAACTACAGTCCAAAACCTTCGAGGGTGCTCCACTGCAGGGTTCCCAAACCAGAACTCAAACTTCCTTCCAGAGAACATGGCAATCCTGGAGCCAGGGACAGAAACTCACGTGAGTCATAAACCTTGTGCTGAGGAGAGCGCCCGTTACCGCTCTGCAGGTCACAAAACAATCCAACGCTGGTGCTCGGGTGCAGCTGCCTCTTATTCCCTCTGATTGCTGATGAGCCACAGCTGCGTCCCGTCACCAGCGAAGACCAAGGCTGCAACGCTCCCTAGTGGACAAAACAGAAACAGGCACACAAAACCAAAACCAAAAACCCAAATGTGCAGAACCCTAACAATATTTGGACCATTATCTCAATCCTCTTTCAACCAGACACCTCAGCTACCTAAAGACACATGATTTCATTAGTAAGATCAAATGACTCTCCATTCCTCAAGGTTCCCTCCTCTTCACGATGTACATTGATAGTTTGTACAGGAACATCGATATTTCAGAGGACATTCAAGCTGTCAGAAATATATTTCTGAAACATATTAATAGCATTGTTGCAGATTAATTTGACACAGAATGAGTTTGAATTTATTAACCATTTTTTTTCTACAGATCAAGGGCATGGCCATGGGTAACAAAATTGCACCGGCTTACGCAAACATACATACTGCTCTCCAACACTGCCCTAAAAAACCTTTATTAACATTAAACATATATAAACATTGCTACTCTTTTTTTCGACATTTAAGAGTAGACTTAAAACCCTGCTTTTTGCCAAAGCCTATAGCAAGGACTGCTCGGGCTCTGCTGGGGGAGATCTCTTAGACACCAAGCTTTCAGAGTGTGTGTGTGTGTGTGTGTGTGG
>BJFM01001882.1:177650-196482 GCA_016586285.1 Arothron firmamentum | reverse complement strand
GGGGGGGGCGACTCACTTATCATGCCCAGTTCAGTACTAACCCACCCTCTCCCCCGGAGCTCCTGTGCTCCATTTTTTTGACAGCACTTCTGGAGCATGTTGCTGGATCTCCTACCTCCTCCACCCTTCTGTCTTCCTAACCTTAACCAACTCTCCTGCTCTATACGTAACCCCGAGGCCTAACCGATTCTCCTGTCCTAAATTTAATTCTAACTCTAGCCTTCAGTTTTAACCCCAACCCTGCTCATCAGGGCTGGAAAGGAGGTTGATCATGGGAGGGAGGATTATAGACTGTGCCTTCAATCGCGACGTCTTCGACACTATGATCGACCCTAAGCCCACCCTAACTAAAATGATCCTTAAACACTTGTGATACACTCGCTCGGCAAACTAAACCGTGAGGAAAAATAAGCAGACTTACCAAAGGAGATAGACACACATGCCCAGAAATGCCTTCCGTGGAAGCTGTGTCTTTCCCTACAAAGATGGGAACCGCATCATCAAACGTACGCATTGCCCAAATGTCCAAGGCAGCGTACCTGGATGGACAGGAGTGAAGGCCAAGAAACCAGGCTAGCCTCGCTTACGGACGCCTCAAGACGGAAATGAGGGGGCGGGAGTCGTGGGGGACACACAGGTGTAGACACACCTCTGTACAAGGCACAATCAGAAATTTATATTTTATATAAGAGCAAAAAGAATAACTAACAGAACAGAACAGGTTATCATAAACATACAAGACTTATATTCAGAAATTCGTAGGCTCTAAAAATACATTGATTAGGTTTTTCTTTGTATTTTTATAGGTCATTAACATAAAAGAACGTGAAAAGATTGAGTTTTCACGAATTGCCTTGCAACACATTTGTGTGCGTGTGTAGGTGTGTGATGTTCTTTGTTTTCCTGCTGACACACTGAAAGACAATAATTTTAGGAGAAAAAAAATAAAAGGAGCGAACCACATCACACACGACACACGTCTACAACATATTTTGCACTGGGGATTCGGCCGGAGACAAACTTAGGAGCGCCGTGCGCTTCTTTCCTCGGGGTTTTGCCTTTGGGGGAAGTTCGTCATCATAATCGCATCCTAGTTTAATCAAAACTAGAACGTCGTCCGGACGTTTCTTCTAACCCACAGAACCCCAATCATCCAACTTCATACATGTAAATTAAATCCATCTGTAATACCGGCATCTCTGAAAAATCAACGATAGAACTAGATAAATACGCCCCATTGTATTACCAAAACGTCTTTACCAAAACACAACCCCCAGGACCGAGATTTCAAATGGTCACATAGGACTGTATTTGAAGTGGTGGCGATAGAAAAAAAAGAAAGAAAAAGGTTTTTGTGATGATGATAGGCGCCGCAATCTCAAAACCGGAATCACAGATCATTTGCCATTTTTTTATTTTCCTAAATAAAAAGGAAATACTGGTGAATTTTGACAGTGACCCTGAATGGATCATGTTGAAACATAGATCATTCTGGACAACAGAAATACATGCCACAAAATATGAAAAAACAGTAATACAAAGTTAAAACACACTTATAATGGATAATCAAAATATGTACAACATAAAACCTACATAATAACTGATCTCTAAATCTATAATTTCTATATTAAACAACATTTCTACTTAAAAATTGACTTATACAAAATCACAAGTATCTCAAATTAAATTAATCTGAATTCAATTCTGGAACAACACAGTGAACCCCAAATTCATTACTGTTCAAGAAGATTTAGTTAAAGGATATGGGCAGAGTGGAATTTTTTCATCTTTACTAGAAACCCAAACCTAAGCCTAACCCTGTCTTATGCACAGTACATTTTAGAGTAAATTATATATTTTGAAAACCTCGAGTCTGAAATGACTAGATCAAATGAAGATGTCTTTTTAAATAAAATGGGAAACACCTTAAGAAATGCTTTACAAAAACTTAAATACATGACAGATTAGACAGTACCACATTTTCTTTGATTTTTTATTATTATTATTATTATTATTTTAGGTCTAATACTCCAGTGAACACTTTTAAGTATTCAATCAGGGTTGGCTCAAAAACATCCGAAACTCCTCCTCCCTCAGACTACAGTCCAACCGTTGCGTCTCGGACTCCAGGACAGATGAGATCGGACAGCGTGTGACAGCAGCCAACGAATCAGTGAGATCATGTCGAAGAGCAAGCAGTGATAAACTGTTTTGGGAGGACTGCTGGATAAACTCCGCCCTTTGCTGGTGGTCCTCTGTGAGTAAATGGCGGAGCTGACTTACCTAAGTTGAGGAGACAGAGACATGATGAGCGTCTGAATGATAACTGATGTGTGAACAATCTGGGTCTCACCTGGTTCTCCAGCTCCCTTAGTTTTCTCCTTAGCTGGTCTTCGTCCACAGTGTTTGTAAACTTCCGAGCCCCCGCGCCCACACACACACGCACGCACGCACGCACGCACGCACGCACGCACGCACGCACGCACGCACGCACGCACACACACACACACACACACACACACACACACACACACACACACACACACACACACGTTATGTTATGTTATGTTAGGGTTCGGTCATGGATTTACCTGCATCTATCAGCTTCATACCTGAAATCTTTTTATCTCCGTCAGCTGACTTTTAAAGCTTGATCGCTCTTCCTCCACCTATAACAAGAAAAATATGTATGTCGATCAATCCATCTTCTGTCATTTACCCACAGTTGGATCACGGGGACAGTAGCCTAAGCAGAGGGCCCGCGGGGAGACATAGTCCCTCCAGTATGTCTGAGGCCTACCCCAGAACCTCCACCCAGTGTGAAATGTCTGGAGCTCCTCTCAGACTCAGTGTCTCCATCTCCCCCTGGAGTTGGTTGAAGTGCTGTCTAGATGGGAGCTCTATCTGACGGGGCCCCAGCAGGAATTCCCAGCAGCCCCACACTCTACCTGGCTGGCTGGCAAATTGATAAATGTTTTTTGGAGCAGCCAAGACTCTTTCAGATCTTATTTGTCTTGTTCTTCCTCACAAAATTCTTCGGTTCTCTCACATTCCTGGGACATCACTGCACTTCTGAGGGTTGTCCACAGATATTGTGTTTTTTTCCCAGAACTAGTTGGAATTTAATTTAATTCATTCTTAGCTCCTTCTCTCTACACCAGTGAGACAACCACAGCGTGACAGATCCACACCAAAGCTCAGCACTTGGACAGGTGTTCTTTTCTGTGTCCTACCCTAACCCTAACCCTAACCTGGTCTTCAAATGTTCCTCTTCTTGAATGCAGCCTAAGAGTTTTATTTCAAAATCATCAGTACAAGGGACCCGTTTCCCAAATGCATCAGACTTGTTTTGAGGATGTTCTGCAAAATGATGATGCTGAAGGTTGCGGTGAGGAAACAGGAAAGGTTTTCTTTGGATGACTCTTCCATGAGGTCATATCTGGTGTTGCTGAACAGTTGAATGATGGCTAAAGGAGGTCTTATGTGAAAGCTAAGATCTACTGGGGCTCTCTTTATTTTGCATATTGCTGCTTTTCTTTTTTAATTCTAAAAATTGTACCAAACAAAAACAATACACTGATATTGCTGAAAATATTAAAAAGAGTGTTTCATGTTATGCCATGCAGGGGAGCCAACATTCTGCTGAGGGTCCTTTCCTTTTTGGTATTTTCAAAATATGAAAAATAGGAAGAACAAGATGATTTGGTTGGAAATTTAAAGAGAAGGTGTCATCTGTGACTTGATGCCTTTCGATTATCCAATCCTCCACTTGCTGAATTCTTGGGCCCAAACCTTTGCAGGCAGGTGTAGGTCTGCATGTGCTCATGTGTGCACGCGCGCGCGCGCATGTGTGTGTGTATACCTTTCTTAGTGTGTCTCTCAATGCGGCTCTTTCTCTTTTCAGACTTTCATTCTGACTTTCCAGTTGAGAGTTTCTCTTTTTCAGTTGTTTCTCTTGCAGCTCCAGCTGTGCTGCAAAACGCTGCAGAACCACCAGTCTGTCAGTCACGTTGTGCTGAAATGTAAATACAGGATAGATGAATATGGGAAAACATTCTAGCTTCTATCTTTCATACCCACTTCCATCAATTGTTAAGTTAGTATTAGTATAACCCTAACCCTAACCCTAACCCTAATATATTGGATCATTTCTGTTTTAATGCATGCAAGTTCTGAGGTGACTGAGGAGTCAGATTCCTCCAATAGTCAAATTGTGGGACCAAAAGAGGTTGCAGAAAGAAGCTGGCGTGAATTACAGATGAAGGGATGCTCATGTTCTCCACGTTTTCTGATTGCAGATAAAAAGCCAATCAGGGATATATTTGCCTGGTCTGCATTAGTCTCCATCTTCACACGTTGTCCCTGTAGGTGGGCTCTTTGCCCGTAGATATCTACCTCATTTTGATCCAGGGCCAAAGGCAGAGAATCCCTGTCACTCTCCAAATCCTCCGTCCCCTCAATCAGAGAACCCTTCAAAAACAACAGCAGCAACAATTCTGACGTCATCACACAAGGCTGGTACACACAGTAAAAAAGTGCTGCGAACTAAAAATGCTTTCAAAAACATAATTAAGGATTGTTTAATTTTAGCAATTTACAAAAGGCAAAGTAGGCAATGAAAGGAAAAACTGCTTGATCTTGGGATTAGAGTTCAGGTTTTGCTTAGTGAAGTCTAGACCTTAGCGAAGTCTAGACCTTAGTGAAGTCTAGACCTTAGCGAAGTCTAGACCTTAGCGAAGTCTAGACCTTAGCGAAGTCTAGACCTTAGTGAAGTCTAGACCTTAGTGAAGTCTAGACCTTAGTGAAGTCTAGACCTTAGTGAAGTCTAGACCTTAGTGAAGTCTAGACCTTAGTGAAATCTAGACCTTAGTGAAGTCTAGACCTTAGTGAAGTCTAGACCTGCTCTTTGTTAAAGCTAATGACAGCAGCTTGTTGTGAATTGGTGTTTTACAAGTAAAACTGGATTTCATTCGATTGAACTGTGTCATTGTTACCATGTCGACATTCCATCCAAGAGGACAGATGTTCAGGAACTGCACTGCAGTGTGACACACCTGTATTTGCAGGGACCTCAGGTTTGCCTCCAACACCTCCACATTCTGCTCTGCTCTCTTCAACTCATCCTGCACCTCCTCTCTTGTTCTCCGCTCTGTCTGCAGCTCCTCTTTGAGATGGTTCATCTCCCCGTTGTTCTTCTGTAGCTCCGCCTCAAGCTCTTCCCTTATCTTTTGCTCTTTCTGAAGCACCTGATGAAGAATGTTCAACTCCTGGCTTTTGCTTATCAGCTCCTCTTGTAATTCCGGTTTCTCTTCCTGCTTCTTTTGTATTAACTCCGCTTGTTCCTTTTTGTTCTTTTTTCTCACCTCCTCTTTGACCACTGTAAACTCCTCCTGGAGCTCCTCACCTCTCCTTTGCTCCTCCTTCACCTCTTCTCTGAGAACAGTCACCTCTTTGGTCATTTTCACCAGCTCTTTCTGTAATTTCTTATTTTCCATTTGTTCTTGCTCTAGCTCATGTTGCAATAAAGACCTTTCAGTCTTGCTCCTTCCCTCCTCCTCCTGAAGTCTCTCTCTCATCTTCAACATGTCTTGTACCCCCTCCTCTTTTTCGAGCATTTGCACATGAATTCTCATGAGCTCCGCCTTTGCCTCCTGCTTCTCTTTTCTCTCCTCACTGAGCTCCTCTGTGAGAGCTAACACCTCATTCTTTTTCATCCTTAGTTCAACAGACATCCCTTTAATCTCATCCTCCATCTTTTTCCACATCATCTTCTCTTCATTTGCTCTGCTCAATGCCTTACATGTTTTCTCCAGTTCTTGCTCCATTTCCCTTACTCTCTCCTCCAGTTTGTCCCTCACTCTCAGTGCCTCCTGCTGCTCCTGCAAGGCAGCTGTCAACTGCAATACCTCCTCTTTGGTGTCCTTCAGAAGATGTTTGAGCTCTCCTGCCTCCCTCTGGATGCTTTCTGATTTTTCCCACCATTCATTCATCTCCTTCTCCAGCCTATCAAAGGCTACCTCCTTCTCTCTAAATTTAGCTGTTGTTTCTCTGCTCAAAGCACCTGCCTCCTGGAGCTCTGTGGCCTGGAGGGAGATCCTAATATCCTTTTCTCCGATCTCCCTCCTCTCTTCCATCAGGATTGCTTGGGTTTCCTGCAGAGACTCCTCCAGCTGCTCCATTTTCACCTCTGTCACTTTAAATTGTTGCTTCAGGTCCTGATATTTCAACGCTGTCTCCTGCTCTATCGCTAGCCTGCTCTTCAGTTCTTCAACCTCCTCCTCCCTCTTCCTCACCTGACTCATCTGTTGTTCTAGGCTGTGCTCCTTCTGTTCCAACACTTCCTTAAGATCTTTACATTCCTCCCTGGCAACATTCAGGTCAACCCTCAGTAGCTCCATTTCCACCTCCACCTCCTTCAACCTCTTCATATCCTTCTCTGCTCGACTTATTTCTTCTCTTAGTTTCTTCAGCTCCTCTTCCTTTTTTCCCATGTTTTCCTTGTGTTCTTTTTGTAGTTCCTCTGTCAGTCTCTTTTGTTTGTCTCTTTCCTCCATTAATGTGGAAATTTCAGCTCTAAGACTGTTGATCTGCTCCTGCACCACCTCCACCATTCTCTTCCATCTATCCATCTCTGTCTCTGCCTTCTGCATCTGCTTCCTCTCTCCTGTCCTATCCACCACATTAATTAGTTTCGCCATGTCTCCTTCTATTGCCTCTCTTTCTTTAGTCTGTCCCTCAATGTATCTTCTCAGAGATGCCAATTCTTCATTTCTCATTCCCAGCTCCTCATTCAGCACCTCCTGCTCCTTCTTCCATTTCTCCCTATCCTTGCTGCTTTCTTCTTCTTCTTGTCTCCCCCTCCTCCTTAGTTCCTCTAACTGCTCTTGCAGTCTCTGCTTCTCCTCAAAGAGCACACCCTTCTCTTCCTCACTCCTCTGTCTGTGCTCATTTTCTCTCTTCCTCTTACATGTTTCTTCTTCAAGTTCACCTCTCAGACACTCCATCTCCCCTGCAAATAACAAAGTATACCAAATTATTTCAATATTTCCTACCGTATTACAGTAAACGTGATACTACAACTTAACTCAGTACTTGTTCATAAACCGAACTGCTTCAATGTCAGAAACCTCCTTGAAGATTGGCAGAACTCATGCATTTTCAGTCTATGGTTTCTTACTAGGTTCCACCATCACCAGGTGAGAGGCAACAATACACCTGCACAGGTAAATACCACTGAGCACTGTTGGCTGGGGGGGCTGGCTGGGGTAAGGGGGTTAGGGAGCTGACCCCAAATAAACAAACAAAAATCCCACCTTGTAGAGTGTGCTTGGCTTCCTGCAGGGTGTGAATGTGTCTGCTCATATGAATTCTGTCAACCTCCATTTCAGACAGATGATGCTGCTGCTGAGAGAGCTGCTGTTGGAGAGGCAACAACAAAGACCTGGCAGAAAAAGGAAGGAGGCCTATTCAGAAATAAGTGATGGTGTGTGCAGGTCGATTTAATTTAACTGTCTGTATAGACTACATTGTTAGTCACTTCACTACCACAAACACTTAGATACAACAGTTAGAGAAATGACTTCACAGTAGCGCAGGAAAAAACACTTCATGCAATCTTCAAGATATTTCCACATGTAGACTACAGAGAACATTCTGAGCACAAGAAGGACCACTTAACCAGTTATGAATTCTGGTATGTGTGTTACCTAAGCTCCTGTAGCTCCTCCTCAAGGTGCTGGTTGTACCTCTCCAGGTTGACCCGCTCCTCCGCTGACCTCTGGTTTTCTCTGTGGTACTCCTCTTCCTGTCCATCTTGCTTCTTCATCTCTTTGGTCATCGTGTGGAGCTGCCGCTGAACATCCATCAGTTGTCTATGTACTGTGACATGTTGGGAGGACACCTAGCGACCACACAAGTGGAATTAGACAGGTATATGTGGTCACATACCATCACTGTGGCTCAACCCCATTTCACCTCTTCCAGCTGACTTTTTTCCCTCTCTCTCTCCTTCATCATGTACTCCAGTAGCTTCTCCTTCTGTTCCATTATTCCCTCCATCTCACTCTCTTTTTCTCTGAGCTGAAGGATGATATCGGTCTCGTTTTTTGTGTGTGCTCTGTATAACACATTGAAATATAGGATATAACAAGATTTAAGGTTTATAAATGACAATAAAGCAGCGTTTGTTTTGGATCATAGAGATGAGCTTTGCTGATTCGACAGTCCTTGGTTCAGCTTCATACATTCATCCATTCATTCTACATTCCTATATTGCATCATAATGACCTGAGCTGGCTGCAGTCCTGGTTCAGGTTTTTGACATCTGTCTGCAAACAGCTAACCTCAGACCTCAGCAATTCAAGCTGCGACTGGCTGTCCAACAGTTCATCTTCTGTCTGGAATCAAAACCAAAATCATGTTATACACTGCATGGGACACGGGTAATAAGGAAAAGAGATCAGTGCAACCTCCAGCAGCTGTCTGGTTAGTTCTCTCTTGTCCAACAACAGTGCAGAGTTAATGACAGCCATTTGGTCCAGACAGTTTCGTCCCTCTCTCAGTTCGTATCTCAACACACTCTCTGACGACGAGAGATCCAACACACACTTCCTGGACTGGGAGAAGACCACAAAAACACAGCAGAGACAGGGATAGAGAGATTTTCTTCTAATGTCCTCATTACAGTCTCTGAGGGGTCGAGTCAGAAAATTCTGCACCTCCTGGAGGGCATTTCGAGCATCAGCAGCCTCTTCTTCTGCTCTGTGCATGTCAAACTGCTGCCTCTCCAATGCATCCTGCAGAAAAATATAGAACTACAGACTAAATGAAGTGATATGATTAGCAATTAAAGATAAATGATGCAACAAATATGACTGAACAATATGATGAACAAATAAATCTAACAATAACTTGTATCGTCATGTAGGTTTTCATTCATCCAGGTCCTAACATTCCTCTAAAGCTTTATGGTAAACTGGGCTGTTGAAAGACACTGTTGTCGGAGAGGTGTCTTGGGTTCGGTTCACCTGAAGCCCCTCTGGATAACAGCGTCAAACAGTCCAGTTTACTCTTTGCTAGACATTATTGTAACCTTAAGACTGTGGATCTCCAAACAATGAAGAGTTTCTCTTTCAGTCAGTTGGACATTCTCCAGCATTTCAGTCTCAGTTCTGGAAGAAAAAAGCAGTTTTAACTGTAAAAAGGTTCTTATACTGCTTTGTTTACTCTACCAGATGACAATATTAAACCATATATAAGTCAATCAAAAATAAATAAACATATAACAACAATAAACTAATAAAAATATGCAATTTAAAGCCCTTCACCACGTGCATGTTTGCCAAATCAAACAAATCATTAAATAATAAGGGGAACACTTTAGCCCAGATGTTATTTGAAGGTCTGCTGTGAGTTGTAAAAGACAAAATGATTGAACACAAACTGTTGCTGCACGTGTGTTACCGTTTCTGTATTTGCGTTTCCAGCTGGCTTTTCCTCTCGTCTTGTCTGGCTCTTTCCGTCTTCAGTCTGTCCATCTCTCTTTTGACCTCTTTCTGCTGCTGAAGGACCTCCTCTAACTGCTGACGCAGTGAGGATGATGTGTCACGCTCACTAAAAAAAGTTAAATAATGTATTTTAAAATAAGACATTAACATAGATCAGTAATATATATTAGTGATATATTTGCTGATTAGATGTGTTTATGCCAGCAGATTCTTCATCACAGCAAACCAATCAAGAAAAAAACAAAATTCAAGTGACAACACCATCACTGCCAATAAATATTATTGAAAACTCCACAAATTAAGTGCCACCATGAGCATGTGTTTGTACCTGCTTAACATGTCCAGACTGTGTTTGAGTTCTTTCTGCATATTTTGTGCATCTGTGCACAGCTGCTCCTTCTCGGCTTCCAGTTGTTTCAAACGAAGCTCTAATGCTGATTTTTCCTCAGCGAGTTGTCCTACTGCCAGCTCCACCCTCTGACACACACGTGCACAGATGAAGACACCAATGACATCAATGTATAAAAAGGTCCAGCTTTGAGGGACTGACCTGTAATTCCTCATACATCCTTTGAAAGGTGCTCTCAGAATGAGCCAGAACTGAGAGCATTCCTGACAGCTCTAGACTACAGAAGCCATCAGAGAAGCAAATGTTCCTGGACTTGCTGTTGCTGTTGAGTATCCTAGACTGTCAGAACCAGAACAGATCTTACTGCAGAGCCACACTCAGGTTTTACATGTGAATTAAGGGATATAGCTACACTTAACTAAGGGTAAAACAACGCAGAAAATCCAATATAAAGTCATAATCAAAAGAAATTAACCGTATAATTTAAGTGTAATAACTATTATAAGTGATTAATATAAATCACACTCACCAGTTTATGGATGCCTTGACTGACAGACAGCAGTTTTCTCTCTGTCTCACTGTGTCTGTCTGCCTGTCGCTCCTTTTCAACACTCAGCTCCGAGATTCTGACAGAATCGGAAGACAGATAAAGAGAGGAAAAGGAGCTAGTGGTAATTCTTTGCTAAACGCGCACACACGCGCATGTGCATGCGTGCATGTGCGCGTGCACACACACACACACACACTTTTTGGTTTACATGTGTTCACTGGTTTCCTGCCCAGTTCCCAACCTCCATTACATTACTAGTAACATAGACAAAAAAGATTTTACCGCTCATTTAGCTGAAAAACTGCCTCCTCATGAAGATGCTTCAACTCTAACATTTCTTGTTGTTTCATCTTGTCCTGTAGCTCCTCCCCCTTGATTTCCACACTGTCCATTTCCTCCTCATGTTGCTCCAACTCTCTAGCTGCCAACCTTCCCAGGGAAGAGGTAAGGAGAGGATGCACACCTGAGGAGGTGTCTGGAAGAGACAAGTTGAGGTTGCAGGAGAGAAGAGCAGAGGAAGATTGAAAGGGGGGGAGGAGGGTAAGAGAGAGCATTTTACTGGGTAGTTGTCCAAGTCCCAGGGAACAGGAGGCAGAGACACAGCTGGACAGGATGGATGAGGAGATACCAAAAAACTCTGCTCTTAATTTCCAAAGATCCCTGAAACACAAGAGAGTACTAACATTGAGCCTTTTTGTGGAGATGTTCAGAGGTTTGAATATCTGCAGATTGACAGTACAACACCTGCTGCACTAATGTTCACATGTTGAAACTTAACGCAATGTAGCAAATCACAAGGAAGATCTCAGCTGCAACTGCTGCTAGCTACTATAAATTCTTGATGTAGACATGTTGGATGTACCTGTCGGTGGAAGTTTTCAATCTTTGGCAATGCTGCTTCAGAGTAACCACAGAGCTCCAAACTGGCAAAAGCTGAGACTGCTGCTCGTCCACAACACCTAAATATTGCTAAAAACAAACATATGAAGTCTAAAAGTGGTTAACAGAAAAAAGAAAGCGCAGAAAAAACAAACCTCTGATTTTCTTTGCCCCATCACCTTCATGACTGTCGTCCAATCAGATGTCAGTTTTTTGAGATCTTCCCTTAGGCACAGGATGACCTGCTCTGATTGGCTGAGCTCTTCATGCAGGAGATTATTTCTGTCAGCTAGACTGATGGACCTAAACGCACACACATCGTTATGCGTCAGTAATTTAGAAAGCCATACAGACACTTTTATTTGTCACGCAAGTTATACACCAGACAGCGCACATCGAACATGACTTTGTTGCAAGGTTCCACCTCTGCTTTTTGACTAATGTTGTGTGGAATTATTAATCTAAAGTTACATTTGGTGCGTACGTACCACACAATTCTCAGAATATAGTTTGTTTAAACTGCCCTAAAAGAAATCAGCAGTGAAGTTAGCTATATGTGTTAGTTGGATAATTTCAGTAAATGTTGTTGTCCATCTGAATATGCTTTAGGACATCAATCAGACATTGCCGTCACATCAGTTTATGTGTGTCTTCATTTCTACTGAGTTGAGAATTTAAAAAAAAGAAAAGAAAAAAAAAGCATGGCCTCGTGTAAGCGTTCTTGAAGGAAAATTCCTCTAAGTGCAGAAAAATATACAAACCTTTGTTTTTCTTCCTCAAGTTGGATTAGGGCGCTCTCCAGTGTGGCCCAGTCCTCATCTCGGGTCCTTTGCTATGAAGCATAAAGTAACAATGTGTGTTTTCATGATTTGTCTTTCTTGGACGCACTATAATGGAGCTGTAGTATTGGTAGACTCAGTACCTCAACATTAACCTGATGATTGTGTTCTAGTAGTTGATGTTCTAAATGTTGGCAGCGCTCTCTGTACTCCATTACCTGTCAACACAGTAACTGCTATAAGTAATACACATCATAACAGGGGAGGTCAAAATTTTCTAATCAAACATTCAAGACACGTGGAAACTTCTGAATCTTTTTCTGAATCGACAATGTTTCGGTAGGATACACATTACGTGTCAAAACAGTGGGTATAAAGAGCTTACCCACAATGCCAAGTTGTTATAATGTAAAAATACGACACCAAGAAAGAGGATTCTTTCCTTTCATTGCTAATGTGAACAATTCAATTGCAAAGCTGAAAAATATGAAACAAAAAATAACTTAGTAATTTGTTGAAGCACCTATTGTTTTACAGCACTTTTTGAGTGGGAGTCTGTTAGCATCACACAGCTTGACAATATTTGACCACTGATTTTTGCAAAAGTGCTTGAAATCTGCCAGAATGTGAGGGCATCAGCTGTGCACAGCCATCTTCAGATCATCACACAGATGACCAGTTGGCTTAAGGTCTGGGCTTTGGCTGGGCCAGTGACTTGTATTGGGAACCGTAATAATTCCCTCCACCTTGGCTAAGGCCACAGGTTTCAGCCACATAGCAAGATGCTAATTCATTGTAGAATGTGTAAATATGTTTTTGTGCCAAATGAACCTTTTGAAAATACAGTGAAAAAGTTTAACGTTGGTTTCATTAGAAAAGAACACATTTTCTCACATGCACAGGGTAGACTTCATGAACATTCTTACAAAATTTAGCCAAGGTGGGAAGGTTTTCTTCATACAAAAAGGCTTTCATTTGCCCTCCTGCCCCAACCATATGAAAAACATAAGAAGACAAGAGATTGTTGTTGCATGTTGTCAGCCAGTTCTTGTGAGAAATTCCTGCATCTCTTAATGTTTCTGTAGGTCTCCTGGAAGCCTCACTGGCCAGGTTTTTTTTTTTTTAGTCATCTTTTCCTCAATTTTTGGAGTTAAATGTCAGTCTCTTGCTCACTCTTTTATTCATTCAATTTTGACTGGCTTCAGTATTTTCCATAGTGTATTGAATCCTTCTCAAAACTGGCCCTTCAAGAATGACATTCCCGTGATACTTAGATTTTGTTATATACCAAACGTACGAACCAGAGTAAGAACATTTGACATTAAAACAATGATAGTTTCCCTGATGCCAAAAGACAAGATGACATATACAAATCACCACATACTCACCTTGTTCTGTAGTCGGTGAATAAGCAAAGCCTGTCTTGCCTCTCTCTCCCTCCCTTCCCTCATCTGCTTCCTGAATTGTCTCTGCTCCTCCTCCACTTGGAGTACAAGCGAAGGAGAGACAGACTTACAAAGCTGAACAGAAAGAGAGATGTCAGATTGGACTGAATGTGAGGAACACAGTAGCTACACCTCACAGACCTCACCCTTTCATGAAGAGCGCTGCACCTTGCTTCCAGCTCCTGTCTCTCTGCTCGACCCTCCGCCAGTTCCCCCTGCAGACGACACACCTCCTGTTTAAGATCCACCGCCTCCTGCTGCCATCCGACCAGCAATTGTGGCTCCATGCTGATGGTGAAGAACTTCATTACTTTAATACCTTTACTTTCGTACTAACACTTTTGCACAGCTGCAGTACTCTTGTTCGGCTAATCCTCATGACTTGAACTCTACCTGAGTAGTTATAGATGTACTGAGATGCGATAACACTAAAGTAAGCTGATGTTTAATGTAGCAAAATGTGGACGTCTGTCCGGATAATGATGTTCTGTACCTTGTATTCTGTACCTGAACCGGTGAATCTCTGATTATTTCATAAACAGTGGGCACTGTTACTCTAATTAATCTGGCAATAGCTTCATTCGGTTGAGTCAAATTGTTTATTTACACTGCACGACCAATGCAGAGGAAAAAGAGACCGAGATGACAATTAATGGAAAAACCCTGTTTTATAGCGACAGAGGCATACAGACATATATATATATATAAAATCAACGTCTTCGGAGTTTTCTCAGTTAAAGGTGGTCTCTTTAAAAGAAGTAAAAAGTCGTCTTTTCGTTCACGCTTGACAGCGGAGCCGGAGGCCGGAGAGGGAAAAGATCTTCCCCGACAACAGTTTAGCCTCAGTTTAGCTCCATGATGCTGGCTGCGAACACTCCGAAAAAGAAGCTGTCAATAAATGTTCTTACCTGTTGCACGTGCGTTCATACATGAAAGAAAAACAAAAGCAAACGTATCTTCGCAATGTTACATTCCTCAAATGCTCATTTTGAATTTTCTCCTAAAACGAAAATGTAACCTTTCACACCGGAAACAGACCTGTCACGTGACAACCGTCCTTTCTTTCTTGGAGGGAGGGTGGTGGCAAAAAACCCTTCCAGGTGCATTACCGCCACCTTCTGGACTGGAGTGCAGCAGCCAATCCCAGCAATGGACAAGTCGCCAGCTCATGGCAGGGACGAATGTCGGGGTTCGGTACCTTGCTCAAGGGTACCTCGGCAGTGATCTGAAGGGGTTCAGACGCATCTCCTGCTACCAGCATGGCTATATGTAATCCTCCCATAACACTATTAGCATATTCAAACAAGCTAAAATAATTAAATTAGTTTATATTAGCTACGAGTATAGTTGTATGCAAAGGTGTATTAATTCAAATTTAAAAGTAAAATGTACAGTAATTTCAAGAATACATAAAAATCAACAGAATATCAACTGCGTGATAACCACAAACTAGGCCAGAAACCTACTTAATCAGAGCACCTAAATGTTTGAAGTACCATCTTTCAATCTTAAACCGGTTTCAAACAAACACCTCCAGTAATTCAAAGGGAAAGCCACAGATCCTGGACAACTTCCCATTTGTTACTGCCTGGTAACAAGAAGGGCAACTACAGATAAATAAAAATAATTTTATTCTTGATCCAACAAGCAGAGGGATCTGAAATCAACACCTCATCACAGTCCAGCAGATAATAATTTTTAAAATAATCAGGAAATGTTTTATTTGTTATATGAAACTGAAAAAAATGAAATGTATCACTTTAAAACACATTTTGCTGAGTAAAACCTATACAACAATTACAAGAATTAAAGGAAACCTAAGTATTGTAAAATAAGGCAAAATATGCACAAACAGTACAAAAAACAAACTGACATCCACAAAGTACATAAAGAGGATAAAGTACATAAAGAAATCGTATGACAAAACATAGAACGTTTAACGTAACATTTTACGGTAAAATTGTCACTTGATTCCTGTTAGGAAATTTTTGAAAATGTCTTTAATCCTCAAATCATTATTGAGGTTCCCAAATTTTATTCTGCTGGTAATCAAAGTTAGAATAGAATAGTAAGAATCAATGATATATCAATCTAAACAACAGACATAGTGCTGGCACACAGTATGAGCAGTAAGCCAACAATATCTAAACACACATCCAACACAAAAATGTGTGGTGCACAAGAGTAGCTGAGTTTCTCTGTGGTCAATCTAATGCAACATGTGTATTCAGCAAATAACATTATGACTAATGCAACTTCAATTTCAAGCCAATGAAATATACAGGAATGGGAAAAATATATAATTCTCACCTTGTTCTGTAACACTTAATAAGTCAGTAAATTACTGGGAAGAAAAAAATCATTCTTTGCAACCAGTGAGGCCAAGAAATCTGGATTAGGATAAGTTATTCATTGGACCAATGAGGTGAAAACCTGTTAGGTAAAATACTCCGGTACTTTGGTATTGGATTTTTCCCTTGGCATAATTTGTGCAGGTCAACTGGAAAACATCATCCTCTATATGAATAACCATTTGTCATTTCATAAAGATTATCATTGTAATATTTTTACGAGACTCATTTTCATCTGTAACGACATTTGATCAATTGAATGTAGCAGAGCACTAAAGATGATCGTAACAGAAGAAAGTTGATGATGGAATTGGAGATTGTTTCCTTCAATAGGTTTTGAGCTTAAATACTTTACTGAGCCTTGAGGTGGCGCTAGAGTACATTAAGAAGGAACCTTCTTCGGTCCTGAAGTCTTCCCAGTCTTTGCAGCCAAATGTTGGAAGACTGTGGACTGGAACAAATCCCTCATAACCCTGCCACCTGAAAAGACATGTACAGTAAAATGATATTGATGGTGTTTGGTCGTGTGGTTAAGAGGCGGACCTAGGACTCATTGAGATCCACTTTTTTTTACACTACTCTTCCCATCTAGACTTAGAAAGCCTGAGTGTTTTTCCAGAGGAGCTAACTAGGAGGTAACTGGGGAGAGGTTGGGCAAGGCTACCATACTAAAATTGCTTCCCCCCATAATAAAGTCCCAGATAAGCAGATAAAAGTACCAGATGAGACCAACAGAAGGCTGACAGCTACTGTAGGTCATACCTGTAGATGACGCTATTAGGAGCGTAGGATCTTCCATCATGAGAGTTGGCCACGACCAAAAAGTTCTCTTCTCCGACTGTAAAGAACTCCCAATCCACAGCACTAAATACAACATTGGAATGCTCTCATTATCTTCAAATATGAGCATTATTTCTGTGAACATCTGGGGTACTTTGTGAACAGAAGCATTGAAGATTTTAGGGGGGTTAGATCAAAACTACCTGAAAAATCATAAAGGGGAACCAGAGAATTATGTCTGTTAAAATGATGTTTAAAAGAAAAAATGCAATTTATAATAATGACAAAGTATTAAAGTTATTCATTTTATTGATACATTTATTTGTTGTTTTCTTTAAAAATTCTAATAATTCCCTGATTGGTTACTGAATATATGTCACCTGTGAGTGAGGATGTCCTGGAATGAGATAAAGGTTTGTGTCAATATGTTGAGTTCATAGACAGTTGAGTTGATGGTGTAAAGACTCGGACCATGATCTGAAACCCTCTGACTATTTGCAACAACAAGGAAGAATCTTCCATCGATCTGAAACGTCTCCCAGTCTGTTGCTCCTACTGTCTGCAAAGAGAAAATACGGATGAATTACTTTAATTAAAACTTTGAGTCTGTTTACCTTTGTTTGTCACAGTCTTCAGTCTGAGTAGAAGAGCTGAATTCTGTTCCATCACAAGTCTTTATTGTGCCTTAACCTCCACAACTGTCACCCATGGCTACACAGTTGCTACTTTTATCATGCAGACATGATGAAAAGAACATCTGCACAGCCCACAAGGCCACAATAGATATCCATGTGTGACATCTCTCTCTCACCTGCTTAAACAAGCAGTGTAAATAATGATAGTTAGTAATGGTAGTTTTGAGGTCCAGGGTTCATTTTTATGGAGTCCAGGATTCATTATTATATGATTATTATGATGTCAATGCTCCACACAGGTATGTACCCTTTTTGCTGAAATTAATCAAACCCACACTATACAAAAATGTGCAAATTACAATCATTGGTAATAATTTAAGATATGAACGCAATTCAGTCAAGAGAGCCCTTCCTGCACACGCACTCTTGAATTACTTACAGTAAATATCCCCTTTCAAAAGAGACACATGCCATTTTTATGTTAGTGAAAAGACCAAGGTAAAAAGGCCATAAAAGACTGACCGGAATATCCTGGAAGGGCTGGAAGGAGCCATCCAGCCAGACGTAGATGGTGGAGCTGATGGTGGTGGTCTGACCATTGAAAGTGTTCGCCACTACCAGGAAATGATACACTCCAACTGAGAAGAACTCCCAGTCATATGCCCCTGAGGTGGACAGGGTCTGGTTCTCCTCAAACAACTGACAGAAGATGAGAACCAACAAGCTATGGGAGAAGTTAACAGAGAGATACAGATTCCAAGACAATAATACATTCGATCATAACAGGTCAAATGTGGAGCCAGACAGTAGATAAAAGACTGAGCTGGTGAATTTGAACAGTGTTACCTCTGTTTGTGGGTTCCACCAGTAAATCACGCTGTGGATATTGTGGTTTGAGTCTCTGGCTGAGGGTACAAACACTTACTTAACATCACTGAGTCAATAAAAAACACAATATCAACAAACTGGAAACATGTTTGCTACACCAAGCAACCACACCACCTTGATGAAGAGTTATCTTTCCTCTAGAACACTGAAGGTCTATATAGAGATAGTTTATCTAATTGTAGTTTGTTAGCATGTGGAATAAGGCAGGGTGATGATTCTATTCTATTGGGGAAAAAAACACCTTTGTGGTCATCTGGCAAACAATATTTGTGATTTTAGGCTCTAAAGAAATTTGATTTAATTTAATTTGATTGGATGATTAAATGATTTTATGTATACCTCGTCTGTGGTTGGCCACCACCAAGAAGCTGTGGTTGTGGATGGTGAACGCCTCCCAATCCAGGGCTGAATGTGTCTCCAGTGTTTGGTGATGCAGGAAACGACGTTGTTGAACATTCCACTGATAGATAACGGACAATTCAGGCTCCACCTCCCGGGAGTTGGCCACTACCATGTATACCTGAACAAGAAAAGAGAAGTGTGACTAGATAATTCCACAGAAATTGTTACTGTGTGCCTCCTGCCATTGCCCGTCCCTTCTGACCCATGCCTGTTGCCCCAAGTTCAAACATAAAGCCCCAACTCTCTTCAATACATAGTACTGTATGTT
>BJFM01001882.1:149632-177618 GCA_016586285.1 Arothron firmamentum | reverse complement strand
CCCCCCACCCATGCACATTAAAGTGACTATGAAAAAGCACAGAACAAACCCACTTTAAAAACGCTTAATTAGGCTGCTTCACAATAACTGATCATGTCATGTGTGGGCTTGTTAGAACCGGAAGACTTTAAAATGCATTTGTGTTAATTTTCATGACATACACACACACACACACACACACACACATACAGAAAGGAGTGATGTCATGCAGCACCTGTCAGCTCCTAAACTGAGTAAACCTGTGACCTCTGACCCTGAAACTGCGGTTGAAATAGACAGTTAAACACTAACCATTAGAACCAGATGATGTTCAAAATATACGCAGGTGAAATTTGGTGAGATTATGTTAAACGATGAAGAGGAAATGACGAGTTCAAAATGCAGCTTTTCTCAGTTTGAAGAGATTTTCCGAGCTGCAATTAATAAGGGAGTGAATGGAAGCAATGAGCTGACCGGTCGGCACTTTAGCTCGTTTTACAGAGCGCTGATTAAGGTCCCTAAAGCCTTAAAACACTAGTTTGAGGGTTTTTTTTTTGCAAACCTACTGTGTCAAACTGTTGCCTTTTTCATTGCTATTATACTTTTCATAACATTTTTTTTAAAGGCTAAAACAAATAAAGGCAACAACATTACATATGAATATAAATGAAATACATAAACTATAAAACTGAACCTTGCTGTTAATGGTGAAGTGTTTCCAGGCTCGAGCCTCACGAGTGCTGATGTTCTGGTACAGCTGAAAAGATCCATTTCTCCATTTGTAAATAGCTGACCCCTGCCAAGAGTCCCTGCAGAAACAGGCATGATTGTTCAAATGGAGACATGACAAGGTTGCTTACATCATAGTTTAAGATTGGACAACCTGTTGGCTGCAGCCATAAAGAGGCCTTCTGATGGGATGGAAAAAACCTCAATGTCAAAGGTTTCTGAGTTGGTGTAGAGGTCCTGGTAGTCCTCCACGTAATCAAGACGTTCAGTTTCTGCTTAAGACACATCAGTTTTTTTGACGAGAGAGCAATCCGATATGGAACATCAAGACAAATGCATTTTTAAATGGATGAGCTGTATAAATTAAAGTTTAATTAATAAAACATAACCAAATGTGGAAAATAGCATCATTAGCAGCATTAAAATAAATTACTGATATTCTTCCTGCGACACCACTTGATCGATGATATTTGTTGTAAACTGGAAATGTATAAAAAATAAATTGAAATGGAATCAAAATAGTCGTTTAATATGCAGTTTGAGAATAATAATGTGGTCCTCACTCTGAAGCAGCGTTGTCCAGGTAAGACCATCACAGATAAGCAAGTCTTTCCTCGGAACATTGAACCATAGCTGGCCCATTTCTGGTCCAGAACATGGAGGAGGACTTCCCAGAGTTACTCTGGCCTGGGCTTCTACAACGAAAACATTAAAGGTCTTAAGTATTTTGGCAAAGCATTTAACTAACATCCTAACTGGCATCATACTTTTTCTACTTCTCATTAAAATCTATCACTAAAGCTCCATTTGTTTTCTCTGCTTCACATTTTTACGTTCTTGTCCTCAAATGAGTGACTTCTGTGCCTAAGATGCGGGCGGACAGCTGAGTCCTGTCTCTCCTGTGTTGGTGGTTAATGATTTGAAAGAGGTGTAATAGAAGATGTCTTTGTCAGGCTTGAGCAACCATCCTTAAACGAGATGGGGGGGCTGACGTAGAACCTTTCTTCCACTTCTTTCACAGCATAGTACTGACTTCTTGCTCTGGGAAACGCCCATTCACACCTGGGTGTAATCAGTCCACTCTCTCCTAGGTCACGTAATCCTAAGTACTGACCTGGAAGGGCTTTCTATGGGCCTTTGACTGACTGATGACCCTTAACATCAGTCACTCAAGAAAGAAATGACGGACACCCAGTAGAAACACAAAAACCCCCTACTAAAATGGTCAGAAGTGAAGAAACATCTTCCAGTTGACTCTCCAACAGACTTGTCGATATGAACTGGATGAGAAAGAGATAGATGGACCCTTTTCTACTTTTTGCTCTAAGTGTAGAAAAATTATGATTTAAAAGAGATTTATGATTTTATTTCAATAGCATTTAGTTGATAAGTTTCAGTCATCACATTAGCGTCAAACAATACATTGAAACTCATTCAAGGTTGCTTTAAAAAATATGCCACTTATGTGATTTATTACTCTTATAATTACAAAAAAGAAACAACATCACCAGTGTCAGCCACAACACACCCTTTCTTCAATCCACCGATTCATCCATTCATGCATTTAAAATGCCTCCTTACCATATGAGTAAGCATGTCCATGGTTGTTTGGGTGGACAGGTTTGGATATTAGAACATGGGGTACAGAGAGGTCAGCTAGGTTGGGGTCAGAGTTCGTACAGAGTCTAACAGTGGCATCTGAACCTGGAAGTAGAACCAGCTGTCGCAGTAGACCCTAATGAGAACGGATTAAATGAGAATCATCTAAACTACCAGTTTGAATATCCTCAGTCATGATTCTGATTCCATACTCACAGAGAACCGTCCCTTTGACTTCCCTCTGCTTCCAACAAAGAACCTAGACCCCCTGGTGCTCAGAGCACTGGGAAATGACTGGTCCTGTTTACTGGGAGAAAACTGTCTGGTATTACTCACAATTTGAAATGGTCCAAGAATACATATGCAACACAGCAAAGTTGGGTGAAATTAGATCAGACAGACTCAAAAGTGTGAATTTAGGTCCTGTTAATGTTCACATTTGTCCAGGTTGAGAAACCCTGCTCTTCAGCTTGGAAAGGTGAAATGTCTTCTAGAAACCACAAGGGAGTCCAGTTGACCTATTTCAAGCTGAAAAGAAATGAAGCACCTTTCACATATCCTCCTGACTACCAGTTGTCCTCTGTGGAGGACATTTGTAAACCTGAAATGTTTTCAGTATTCTAATTACCTTACAAAGAGTGGGGATTTATTTTTTTTTTAAATGTAATGTGACAATTTTTTTTCTTTTTTCTTGTTTTTTCTTTTCTGGAAATCAGGAGGATATGAATGGGACCTCTGCAGAATCTGCTAAGGTTGTCAGTTTGCCTGCATTAGTCTGTTCACAAAAAGAGGGCTAGGGTTATGCTTAGAATGGTACTTCCATTGACCCTAGATATGCACAGCCAACTTAACTGATCTGAGTCTCTGTGTGAACTGATCCAGGGTGGATTCAACATTTTTTTTCAAAAAAAAAAAAAAAAAAAGAACATAGTAGAGTCAGCTTAACTAGACTGGATCAGTTGATTTTGGACTGAGGAGGACTGCACTTACAGTTCCAGAGGGAGTCCGCAGTCGATGGTCAGGGTTGCATAAGGTCCTGTAATAGCCAGTGCCACCGTGTGCCAGCGGTCATCATCGAGCCCAACATCCTTAAAGTTCAGCCATCTCTGCACACTACCACCGCCAGATGTGACCAGGAGGTGGATTTGGTTTTTTGACACACGTAATCCTAAAACTGGTAAACGTGATTCTTCATTTACCACAGAGAAGATGTACTCTTTCTCCTTGAAATAGGGAGGGAAACAGGTAAATTCAAAGTTATACCTCATGAGAGGAGAACAAACTACACCAAATCACACCAGTGTGATCAGTAGTCATTCTGATCACACTATAACTACGACCCCTTTCACGTTACATTAGCAGGTGAACATGGGGTTTTTCTACACACATCTACACCTGTTTAAAATTGGCATTCGGTGATGCTGATATTGCAAGTAGACAAGCATTTTCCTGCAACAGACAGCTTCATGTTCCAATGTTGCCAATCTTAAAAAGGGGGAAAATTGCATTCCAATCAAAAAAAATATAATATAATAAGCAATAGTTATGTTCAGATGCCTACTGGTTTCTTCCTTCACTTCACCACCAGGATTTGAACAGGTGGGGTCATTGGCTCTCATGTCAGGTCTAAATGCAGATTTTTTTATTTATTTATTTTTCTGTTCACATTGTCCTCAAATGCTAAATGTAAATGGGCTTTTGTGGGTCAGAGAGGACTGAAATTTCATTTATGCTATATGTCGAGCATGTATAGTATATCTGACAATAGAGTTGACTTTGACTTTTTTGGCCAATGTGAAAGGGGCCAATAGATCAGGCTAAAGTGGATTTGACTTTACTTCACCTTTTGCGTCAATCTTGGTGTCTTAATTGTGACAACCAATGAGAACTCAGCAGGGAAGAAGTCACAGTTGGTGAAGATTTGGGATGCAGGAAAGCTGAGCGATGTCGTCATTCCTTCAGACAATCGTAGCCCCCTGGACCCCATGGACTGGACTATCTGCAACTGATTGAAAATGTAACTAATGACAATCTATTAGAAACAAATATAGTTTAATTGTTCATTTGCTCCTCCGTCGCTTTGAATTTCCAACCTGTGTGTGAGGGGCTTGCCCTGGACTTGGTAGAGCTTTGGTCAGCAGATCCAAAGGGGTCAAGTCTGAGGAGGATCACATAGGTGACCTATTGATACAAGTCTCTGCATGTCTATCCAGAAATCATAGATTTTTATCTCCTCACTGTTGATTTTTAATTAGTGAGGCAAGTCTTAGGTATCCCCAGTTGGGCAAATCATTTTGCAGCCAGCAGCCAAACAATAATGTAGTGCATTATATGTCACATAATTCACCTTTTGGTATTGTGGTTGTGGGTGAGATCCACACTGTCACTTTAAGCACGGGGATCTCTGTGGTGGCGATTGATCGATTGATTGATTGATTGATTGACTGATTGATTGGTGTGCAGAAATGGATGTATATTTAAAAGTTGTGTAAATAAACTCATGTACAGTTGTGCCGTCAACTGAGAAACTGACAGCAGCCTCTGATTTCGTAGTTCCCACATATACGTGAATAAAGTAATATACATGAAATACATATATACAGTAATAAATTAAATACAAAATATAGACACAAATGTATTACATGTATCACATACAATTGTTTATCCATTCAGTTTTTCATACATTGTGATCAATGCCAGAGATACCTTGCCTCCCAGATGTTTGAGTTCCTCCCACTGTTCTAAGGCTGAGCCCAGCCACTCATCTGTAGCAAATGAATTCCAGGTACTTGTATTTGCAATCTCTCCCTTTTTGTCACAACCCAAAGCTCGTGACCACATGTGAGGATCAGAATGTAGATTGACCAGTAAACTGAGTGCTCTGCCTTCTGGCTTATCTAACTGTAACTCTTTAGCTCAGCAGACCCCCACAATACCACCACCCTAACCTACCTCACTGTAGAAGCTGCACCAACCTTCTGCCATTGTCTTTTTCCATTCTCACCTCACTTTGTAGAAATACAAGGGTCTGAAAGAGCAGCTGGAGCTGCATATATATGTATAAAACATCAAATATTTTCTTTTTCAGTGGGGAAAATAAGTATTTGAGATAGAATCTGAAAAAAAAATCCAGAAAATGACATTGTATGGTTTTTATGTAATTACTTTGGATTCTGTTTCATTAAATAAATATTGAATAAAATAGAAAAATAGAACTGGGTTCAAACATTTACTGTAGTTGTTGACCAGGTTTGTGCACACTGCAGCAGGGATTTGGCCCACTCCTCCATACAGATCTTCTTCAGATCTTTCAGGTTTCAGGGCTCTTATTTAGCTACGCAGAGTTTCAGCTCCCTCCAAAGATTTTCTGTTGGGTTCAGGTCTGCAGAATGGCTAGGCCACTCCGGGACCCTGAAAGGCTGGCTGTGTGTTCCAGGTCATTGACATGCTGGAAGACCCAACCACAACCCAACTTCAATAGTCTTACTAAGGGAACGAGGTTGTTCCCCAAAATCTCATGATATATGGCCTCATCTATCCTCTCGTAAATGTGGCGCCGCCATCCAGTCTTCTTTGCAGCAGGAAAAGCTGTCACAGCTGCCGGTCTGCTCCGGCTCTCACCCTCCCCTTACCTGCTCATCTCTTTGTTTCAGCTGTGCCACATTGCCAGATCAGCCACAGGTGTGGCTGATTTGATCTGCCAATCAGCCACACCTGCAGTTCTAATCAGCCTCACATGCTCCTTGTGAACTCATTTGGACAGCAATATAAACTGCAGATTGGAGGGACTCATTGTGAGATCGTTGTCGTGTTTTGCTCCTTGTCTGTCTGCCTGTTCCCGGTCCATGTTTGTGCTCTTCCCCCTGAGATGCGAGACCTTCCCCCTGTGGATTATTGCCAATAGCTTGTGATCGACCCAGTGTGCTTCTGACCTGCCTTTTGAGTCTGTTCTTCCCTGGATTTCCTGTCAGCGCTCTGTCCCCGATACGGACTCCTGGATTTCCCCCAACCTATGGACTCTTGCCCCAGATTGTTCTCTTCCTGGGAACTTAGTGTTTTCTGGTTTTCCTGTGCCAGGATTTTGTGTGAGCATATTAAGTTTTCATCCTGTGCACTGGCTTTTTGTTGAGCTTTAATAAACACCATTTTTGACGTTCTAAGAGCGTGCTCTGCATTTGGGTCCTCTATCCTGGATTGTGACAAAAGCACCACCAAAGCATGATTCCACCCCATGCTTCACAGTTGAGATGGGACTGTATCTCATCCTTCTTCACACAGCGAGTGGAATTAAGACCAAAAAGGTTTATTTTGGTCTCATCTGACCACATGATCTTCTCCAAAGTCTCCTCTGGATCATTTAGGTGGTCACTGGCAAATTCTGATTGGCCTGGACATGTGCTGGCTTGAGCAGGGGGGCCTTGCGCGTGCTACAGCATTCTAATCCATGACTGCACAGTATGTAACTGATTCTAACCTTTGAGACTGCGGTCCCACCTCTCTTCAGGTCATTGACCAGGTCCTCCTGTGCAATTCTGGGCTGACCCCTCACCTTCCTCGTAATCACTGATTCTCCATGAGGTGAGAGCTACGTACTGAGAGAAATGGAAAGTCATCCTGAGTTTCTTCCATTTAGCGGTTGTTGCCTTCTCTCCAATATTTGTCCTGTAGTCCACCCATCTGAGTCTGGGAATTGAACTCAGTTGAATTTATTTGAATTTAATTGATTCCTCTGTGAAAAAAAAAAAAAAAAAAATAGAATCCAGTGCAGAAACTCTGGGAAAAGCGCCAGATTCTCCTGTATTTATCCAGGTTTCTGTCATATAAAGTAAATCCAAACAACGTGAGGTAAATAAATCCTGAAAAATTCTTGTTCATTACAGATCTGGAGTGGTTAACCGGCACCAAGATGCTGGCGGTGCAAAAGGCAAGCCCACAGGCCATGGTGCACAAAGGGCCAACAACAGCCAGGTGGCGACTGGAATGAGGGTGCGGCAAGAGACAAAGTGGTGAAGATATGCTCCATATTTTGGCAACACAGAATTGGTAAAATGAACCAAATTAGGAAAGAGGGCCATCCAGGCTGTGTATATGCACTTCTGAAGATGTGGAGCCTCCACCCGGGTCAAACGCCATCAGATACTCCACAGTGGTTAGCATTCATGGCAGTCATATACCAGCAGAGAGTTTACGGTCTTTATCACAGACATCAGAAACAGCAAAAACAACACAAAACCTGACAGTGTCAGATGGTGCGCCAGACACCCCGGCACCATCCTCCCCAGAGATCGACATATCGATGTTTTAGAAAACTGGAATATTTATTTTTATTTTGTAGTCAGTTCGGTTGGGTCAATTAGAAATTTTTTAATTCACAACTTTGAGCCAAAGACCTATATTCACAATTTTAATCATTGAAATTTGTATTCTGTAAAATTACATGTTTATTAACTGGAATTCCATATCAAACTTGTGCATATGTTTAGTGTTTATCCCACTGCAACGATGTTTGAATGGAGGGAGGAGACAGCATCCTCACAACCTGATCTCACATTTCAAAGACGGAAAATAAACAAAAGGACAAAGAAACATCTGAAAAGCTCAGACAAACACATGACTTTTAACTTCTGGGAACATCGCACACACGTACACATGTTTTAGAAAGTTTGTTAAAACATAAGTCAGAAGTAAAATATTCAAAGTATATGTCAGGCTTACCATTGGAATACCGAAAGACAAATCCATCAGTGGACACTGTCCATCAGTGGAAACTGTCAGTGGATACTGTCAGTGGATACTGTCAGGTTAACAGTAACAAGACAAAAACATGATCCAGTTCCCTGCTAGAACACAGAGCTACTCTTCCTAAAGTTTACAGTTACAACACACACTTAATAAAGGCCGCAGTTAAAATTCACACTTTATGAATTTCACAGGCAGGCTCTGAAAAGAGCAAAGCACATTTGAGGAGATGTTTGAGATGTTCTCATACCTGTACAGGGTCTCCAGTTCTGATTTTGGACTGTAGCTGCGAGCAGCACCCAAACAAACACCAGAGTCCAGCGGGCCAGCATCATGTCTTCGAAAGGTCAACTCACCAATCTGTTTGGTGACTTTCTTCACTTTAGTCAACATTCAAATTCAATCTGGAAAACATCAGCCAACAGATGTTTCCCCTCTATGAGTAAACCTGAAGAACAGACAACAAAACTGAGTTCAAAACAAAAATCAAAGTCTTACTAATTAAATCACATCATCAAAGTTGATCACATGTTTAGGGCTACAAGCTAACACATTAGCAATCCAGACACAGGACAAAACAAAGCAGCAGTGTCCCAGGACGGAATAACAGCCAGAGGCAACATGGGAAAACATGTCCTTGCAGGCCATCTACCACTGCCAATACCAGAAAATGACCCATATCAGAAGATCTGGCCAATGGTTGGAAAAGACTGGAGTGAAACACCGCATCGAGCAACTAATCATGAGATAGCATAAGCGCGGGCTCTGAAACAAGAGCAGCAGAGGATGGGATCTACCTCACCAAGTAAGATCTGAGGTGCAGGCTGTGCACTGAGGTGTATGGTGCTATCAGGTAAAGCATATACTCGACTGGAAGTCCCAAGGTCGAACTAGGACACTTCTGCAATAGTGGTGGAGAATGACCGTGCCGAGATCCTGTGGGACTTCCAGATGCAGACACACAAACAGGTGATGGTGAACCCGCTGGACAGTGTGGTGTTGGACAAAGTGGGCAAGAAAGCTGTAGGGACAGATGTGACAGTCCCCAATGACAGCAACATCAGCAAGAAGGAACAGGAGAAACTGGAGAAATACCAGGATCAGAGAGCAGCTGGAGTGCATGTTGGGACTAAGAACAGTTGTCCCTGTCTTTATTCTACTGATTTCACTCTTGTTCAGCCTCCTTGACAGTTGTGAACAGCACTTTTAAATATCTATGTATAATAAAACAAGAATTATCATACCATCACAATTGTATTTAGCTTTGTAAAATAATCTAATTAAAGCAAACCTGAGTCAGAAGATTATGAAGACATTTTAAAAGGCTTCCATCTTCCTGTAAAAGTTTCACAGGTGAAGCTCTGTTGTTATCCAGAAGAAAAGTCCTGCCCTGCTCAGGGCTTTATGAAATGAAAACTGTTTTTACATACAGTTGATGATGCCTGAACTTCTAAATAAAAATTATTTCCGAATAGTCAACAACTCCACACAATCACTTGTTTTTTTTCCTCCAGGATGGAGACATAGACCTTGTGAATGTGAGAATACGAGAGGAAAGGAAAGAGAGAAAGAGAGAGGGGGGGGGGAGAAAGAGAGAGAACAGAGATTGGCTTGCTCATTCAATGCCTACCTGAGTGGGAGGAGCAGAGACGAGGGGAAACAGAACAAAGAGAAGGATAGTCTGAGAATTCATGTTTTCTTGATCAATTAAATAAAAATAATTGGAAAAAAATAGCTGCAGTACAGAAGCCTGAAAGTATTCAACATAATGTGTAAAATATGTTTGATATTGACAATCAATGTCTGCATCAAAATAGATCACGAAATTATTTTCTAGGAATTTTTCTTCCCATCTATTTTAGAGAATAAAATTAAAATAATTATCATGTTCAGTTTAAATTTTAAATGATCAGATATGTTAGATTGTTCTTCTAAGTGTGAAAGTGTGAAAATAAAAGCTTAACCAGTGTTACTGAATATGTGATGTGTTTACTCTGAGTGACAGTAATTAAAGGTGAAATTTAAGTGTTTGATGCAGGAGAAAACTTTATGAAGTGAGCAACATGAATCAGGAAGATGAAAATAGATGAAGGGTAAGATTAAAGTCAAGAAGTGACTGATCTCTGCTGTTTGTCCCTCAGGAATTTCCCAGGTGAACCAGAGCCCCATATTTAAGGGTAGGCCCCACCCCGTTTTTCACAGGCTCACCTGTTGTCCATGTGATCAGGTTGACTGATGTGAGAATAAAGATAGCGGTTTAATATAATATTAAAACATGCTCATCTTCATGTTGCAAGAAGAACGTTTTGCTCAGGTAGGGTATGACTGGCAGTTCTTTCATGTCTCAGCCTGTTGGATCTGATCCAGGTTAGGTTCACACCTGGATTATTTGGGTTTAGCTGAGGGTTCTACATAGATCACATCAGAGCAACTCTATCTTTTCATGTCTCCACCCACCCCCACCTGAGTGATTCAGCTGCAGGAATATCTTCATGTGACCTTCTCGGAAGCAAATGACCAAGCCGCTTTTATCCAGATGGTAAAAAATCAACGGTAGTACAGTTGTTTTCTTCTCCAGGTGACACTGAATAAGCTGCTGGCAAATGTTGCGGCTTCATCGGTCCAAGAGCAGAACACCCCTAAAGAGCTGTGCAGTGATTGGACAAGAGCCAAAGATTTGCTAATGTCGCAAATGTTGGGACACTGCAGCTACATTTATTTCATCGTACTTTCAGCAGCCAAACTAAGAATTAGCACATGGCAGAAATGTTCATAGTTTATTTTCACCGGAGTCCATGAGCAATCCTGCTGTGATCAATCAACCAACCTTGCGTGCCTGGACATTAGGCACACAATCAGGATACAATCATTCGCATGGACAGAGCTCAACCCTTGTTTCAGCTCTGGATCGGTCTCCTATTCCTTCCTGTATACTTCCCCCACTTCAGCACGTTGCTGTTGCTAAACACCAACTCCAAGGAGTGCAGGCCTTCAGTGGGGCGCAGTGTAGCTGGATGGCCCTCAACTTCCAACTGACAAGAACCAACATTTCACAGTGGCACTTGACTAACCCGTGATAATGATGGCAAGTTAATCAGATTGTTTCTCATTTCAAATGAAAACCATGAACACATGATGTGAGTGAGAGGAAAGGTCTTATTCCAGCTCTCAGAGGACCTCTGCTGGTCACTGCCTGCTGAATACTGAAGCTCGTCAGCAGCTTCGTCTGTGACTGCTGTAGTTTCGTGTCTCTCTGTGGCTCCATAGCTGCACACTGACCTCCTCAGTTTTAAATCTACATCTTCAGGGTAGCAAACCATAACAATCACATTTGTCTCATATATTTACATGTTTGACGTATGCAACTGTTCTTCTCTGAACTCCTCCATACACATCTGTCCATCAGCTGGAGAGTTCTTCCATATGATTCTGGTCCTGTGCAATGTTTCTTCCTTTTTCAAAGGGAATTCAGAAGAGTAAAATAAGGTTGAATTTAAAAATTCTGATGTAACTCATGTCAGTTATAGCTAGTAATTTGGCAGCTTAACTCTGAATCAAATATTCATCAATAATCATGTACAGAGTAAGTCAACAAAATTTATTTATCAAGCATATTTAAAAACAGTTTACACTGATCAAAGTGCTGTACAGATTATGTCACACATATAAAATAAAATAAAAATAAAGATAAAAGTCACTAGGACTAGCACGGAGGAAAAGTAGGCTATTCCAGACATGAGCGGTTAAGATGAACGAAAATCTGTTTTAAAAAGGTGAGTTTTGAGCCCAGATTTAAAAGCTGCAATATTCCGAGCCTTTCTAACATCTGATGGCAGGCTATTCCATGGCTGCGGGCCTGCAACAGCAAAAGCTCTGTCACCTTGGTTTAGCCTGGATCGTGGGACATGAAGGAGACCATGGCAGGTAGATCTAAGAGACCTAGAGGCAACCTGGTGGCAGATATCTTCACTATAACTGGGGGCCAGCGAGTGAGTGGCTTTGTATACTATTACTAGGACCTTGAAAAGGATCCTGGAATGAGCTGGAAGCCAGTGCAGGGAAGCTAGCACAGGCATGATGTGCTCATGTTTTTTAGTATTCGTGAGCAACCTAGTAGAGGCATTCCGAACCATCTGGAGCCGTGCCACCAGAGTCAGAGCGAGACCAAAGGAGAGAGCTACAATAATCCAGGTGGGAGGTTATGAAAGCATGGATGACTTTCGCCAGATCGTTGTAAGACTGAACAGACTTGAGTTTGGCAATTGTTTGTAATTGATAAAAACTTGGTTTAACAAAAGATGAGATTTGCTTATCCAGATTGAGATTGGAATCAAGGATAACACCAAGATTTATTGCATGAGGTTTGACATAAGGGGCAATTTTCAGGAGGTCAATAGTATTTGGACAAAACAATAAATGTAATTTTAAAACCAATTGCTTTGTCACTACTTTATTGTAAGCGCCGTGTCATTTTTAGTTTTTTTAATTTTTTTTATTTGTGTTTCTAATGTGTGTGTGTGTGTGTGTGTGTGTGTTTGTGTGTGTGTGTGTGTGTGTGTGTGTGTGTGTGTGTGTGCACTTACAGTGTTTTGAGTGTCGAGAAAGGGTTAGGGTTGTTTCCACCTACAAATGATTGGGGGTTGGGGTTAGTTAGGGCCTACAGATGATTAGGGTTAGGGCTTAGTTAGTGACATGTTAACTGACCTGGATCCATTTCCAGAATCTGTACTTGTCTCTATGTATTGATTGGTTGGCCTGATTAAGACAGGACTTTTGCTGATAATTTGACTGTTTTTTCAGTCTATTAATGACATCCATTTCCAATGATCTCCCTTCATATTGATCATTTATCAGTTTATCAGCCACGTGATCAATACAAAACCTTAGATGACAACCGGTCAGACAACCGTCCAAACACATCTGACCTCCTGAGAACAAGGCTGCTCTCAACCAAATGTATCAACTTTAATGTCAAATTTAGCCAAGTAAGTTAAACTAGACATGTCAAATCAATAACCTTTGCTTCGCTCTCTTCTAGCACAAAAGCAAATGTTTTACTCTGACATCATTTTAAAGTAAAATTGTTTTGAAGGACTTTCCACAAAGTTCCTCATTTGTCTTTGTAAAATCTTTAACTACCAAAAAAGACAACACCTTCTTCTAATGTGTCCTAAACACACACACTCATACGTAATAACATGTGTGAACGCACAGTCATGACGGGTGAGTCTCTTTGATAACACAAGCAGGTCCAGGCATGAAAACGCAGGTCACCTGACACCTCAGGGAAACACACACGTACAGATGACTTCTACAGCCACAAGCCTTCACCGAAGGGCCAGTACTCCAGAGGCTGTTGCTATGGTTACCGAGAATGAATAATTCCAGATATCCTCACCACCTAGCAGTGAACGTCACAGGTGCTTGGTTAAATGTTTACTTCTTACGGCTTTTTTTGTTTTTTTTTCATTAATGAGGACAATTAAGGATCAACACAAACCAAAAGTAATTAGAAGCATCAAAGAAAATGTAAATGAAAGAATAAAATGTCTATCTAGAAATGTGGAAACCTGACACACTGAGCTGCTCATCAAAGATGGAAACATCAGAAAGGCCCCACACAATAACAGACATCAGCAGCTTTGATATCCTTAATCCTCATTGTTCTTTCCCCAGGAAGTAAAACTGACAATGCTGTAGAAATGGCCAGAGTATACTTGTGAACAAACACCTCAGTGTTTTTATGTCTAACTTTATTTTGAAAACGATTCACGTCATGTAACAGGAAGTAGTCTTCTAGCAGTGGTGAGGATCCAGCTCAAAGGTACCCGACTCTATCAGCAGCATAAATCTCTGATTTAATGATATCCTGACGTTTCCCTCTGAAGTTTACACCTGCTAGCACTGACAGAATCATCCACAGCCTGATCCTGATACAATCACTTACTTTGTTGGCTTTATGTTTGTTTCCATGGTAACGAGGACTATGCAGGCATCTTCATTAAGTTCGCATATATTGATAGATGTGAAGTAAAAGCAGAAGGTTCTGAGAACAACACGCTGTTGCAGGTTTAGGTCAGCGTCTCAGAATCCCAACGACTTGCGTACAATCTTGTGGGCTAGTTTGTTGAACTGGTCTCTGTCCTCTCGCCACATTTTAGAGGCATCAACATTTGCACCACTTTCATCATTTGGCTCTGAAAAGATAAAAGACAGCCGAGGAGACAAAGTAAAATGTGGTTAGTGTTTGTTGCAGGAAGTTCTACTTTTCTGCTGTATTAACAGTAGTTAGTGAACATTACTAGCATCATTCATGTGTTGTTTTAATGCGGCTATATGCTTACAGTGATGTTACTATACAGTAATGCAGACAGTTTAGTGGAACTACATGTCCCTTTGATTATTTGCTTCATGTGATTAACATTGGGGAAAAGAAACAAATATGAAAAGAATAAACATGAGAGCTCTCCGATCAGAAATATCACACATCATTTGTTTATAGCATCCTTTGTTTCTCTGATATAAGAATCAAAATCTTACAGCTTAGGTTAGCCCATGGGTCGTCACTGAATAGATGAATTGTTACCCGACTCATCTCTATAAATAAAGGGTTGAAAAAAAAAAACAGTCCATTTTTGTCAATCAATTACTAGCATTATCCTCTGTAGACATGATGATAATCATTAAAAACTGAGTTGATTATTAGGGGCATTGTAGTACATCAACATACACCATTCCTGACCAGCTTTGTTCTCATACATAGTAATGCTACACTATGAAATCATCTGAAGTGTGCCAGCTCATAAAAGCATGTTTTCAGCCATCAGTGAGCTTACTAGTCCACTTAAACAACCCTCTATTTACAGTAAAGGTCAGTGAAAAAGTGATCTTGTTATTTATTGTTGTAAATTTTATAGAGGTTCATAGTGGCTCTGCCGTTCCACAATGTGACTTTGACATCCATAACTCTTCCACAACACATTTGAGTTGCACTAAAAGTGTGTAGGAAAAAAAGGGGGTTCTGAGATAACTATTTGAAACTTGGGCAGATCTGATGTGAAATCTAACACGCTGCAGTGCATGTTGCAGACTTTTCCACAGCAACAATGACTTAAGTATATTTCTTCTTTTAAAAAGCACCTTTTTCTCCTATTACGGTAAACACAAATTAACACACAGTAGTTAATCAATACAGATAGCAGTTTGTCATCTTTAAAAATCAGGGAACATTTTGCCTAAACAAATGGGATGAATTGTCGGCATTGTTGTGAGAGCTATTTAGCGCCGAGAGTTTTAATTAGCTGAAACCAATGGTAAATCCTTTGCTGTAGGCGTGGCCTTAGTGGCATCTTTACCTGCCAACATGCTGACGACGGACAAGAGGATTTTTTCCACACTCTGAACTGGACTCCATCTTTCTGCACTGCTTTCATAACCCATAGGATCATCACCAGGAGCATGAAGGATGGAGATACAGACTCTGCCATCTGGATAAACTTAAAGAAAAGCAGAGAAGAAACGTCTATATAAAAGCCTTTTTTTCCTGTTGAAGTCACAGCTAAAAGAAATGAACAACAGACAATAGAAATTTTCTGTCTGTCTCTGTCACTCTATCCTGAGATATACTGACCTGAGTGAAAAAAAATCACAAAATTTATGTTAATTAAAAAATAACAGTTGCAGAAGAGTCATTTGCATTTTTGAGGGTGACGATGGTGATGAAGACGCAGCTGTCTTATCCTCTAATTAGCATAGAGCATGTTCAGACCATGTCCTGCATTGACATCATGACTCAGGCTGCAGGCCACTAATCAGTGTCATTACAGTTTGCTAATAACAAGCTAGCAGCCTGTCAGATAATGGCTTTCAGAGCAAACATGCTGACATCACTTTTGTCACATGTGCGACCAATGGCAAGTCCACCCTGAGGCATCGTTTATACATTTGATGAAGCTGTTGTATTGATGAATTTCTGACCAGAAGACGTATTCTGTGATTTAATTAGAAATCAATATTCAAGATCATGACAATCATATCTGTTCACAGATATATTACTATTTGAGGCCGATGGAACTCACTGTTGGGGTGGAACATCTCACAGGTGAACCTCATCTTTGGAGGACTAAGGGGGTAATCGGATGGGAAACTGAGGACTGCTGGAAAAACACCACCTTCAAAGCATGTGTCTTGAGGACCCCTGAAACAGGAAGAGCATATTGGTTTTTATTTTGTAGTTTTAACATTATCTGAGTTATTTTTTACCTGGATGATGGTTAAGGTAATGTAAGCACGTAAAAACACACATAAACATGTGTCCCTCACACAGACAACGATCACACAAACAAAGGTGGCCAGGACTAAAATTTGTGCAGGAGCCATACTGTGTGTGACGTGAGGACGAAACACACACCTATGCCTATGCTCGATATTATACATCCAAGAATTGAAATACAAACAATACATGTAACAAAAAAAATTAAAAGGGAATTTGCAAAAAGGAAGTTACAATTCAACATCAATCCAAAGGCATACAGGTTGGGTTAATCAACCATAGTGGCACGACCACTGGATCTATGGGGACTCTGTGGGATGTCTGGTGAGGTGGGGAAGTCTTCCTGTAGCATCTTCTTGCTTGGAGTCTTTTGTTTTCAGGTGGCAGATGTATCACCTGACACACATCAGCTGTGACACTGCTGCTGGAGCACTGTTGAATTAGCTCAGTCACTCTAAAGCAGGGGGGTCAAACTCATTTTCACCAGGACTACATTAGCAGGGTTGCCCTCAAAGGGACACATGTACTGATAAGACCGTATAACCGTAACCAATGTAATGCAATGTAAAATAAATGTAACTACTCTCTAACATTAAATAACTCTGAATTTATTACTTATTCAAATTACAATTATATATGCCTTTACATAGATGTAAAAAATTTATGTTTAATAGTTGCTCTGTTATAACATAAATCCTTTTAAATTGTCAGGTTAAAAAACCCACATTATTCCATCAATGAATGATCAAACTATCCAAGTAAATCAAGAAAAATATCATCCAACACGAACCCTAAATGACATTAACTTTATTTAAAATCTTTCTGTCACAGTTTAGATTGTGAGCTGCTATGAACATGTGTGACAGATTAAACATTTTACAAAACAAATGGCTGCACACAACCTTGCAGATTTGTCTGCATAAACACATAAACTGATAAACACTAAATACATTGCTTTACATATAAAATAGTATATGGAATAAACTCAAAATAACAAATTCAGGGTTATCTCAATTCACAACTAACTTGGTCAAGATTTTAGGTGAAGTTGATGAGGAGATGCTGCCTGTCCTTGAACACACCAAGTGGATCCCCTCGCCACCACCCTCATTATTCTCATCATTAAACTGTATACAGTTTAACTATTATTAACTTCTTCTTGGTTGAAATACATTTTATTAAATTTTAATTGGGTTTTTAAAAATGCATTCTCTGGCCAGATGTCTGACACCGTTTTACATGACCAATGTGTCAGTGTCTGGTTTTGGGTCTTGTGCGGAGGCAATCTGTAGAAGTGTGTAGAACGGTTGTCATAGTGATGCATGCTCCTGCTCACAGACCTTCTGCAAGCACTGCTTCAAAAACATACATCTGCAAAAGAATTTGAAGCTCGGGCGATTTCTTTAGCTAGAAAAGCTAGCTTTCACTCAGTGTTTCATTCAGCGTTTTTCGTTGTGCCTTTCCTGAGCATATTCTGCTGCAATCGTAGTTTCCCTTTTAATTCTTGAAGAATTTTTTGTTTTACTGAAAGGCTACCTTTGGCGTGTTCGGTGTTGTTAACCGACACCTCATAACACTAAAGACATACCGGTTTTTGTCCTTGAAGCACAAACATGCATTCGCCTTCCTATCCTTCTTAAAACAACCTTCCATCTGCTTCAACTTTTCTCTTCCTGGACATTTTGCTATCATTTGTATTCTCAATTCTACCTGTTCCACATCGCATTGATGTGGATATGCTGCAATGGCGGGATGCCGTCACTTCCCGAATTGCGCAAAGTCGCAAGAATTTTGGGAAATATAGTTTATGGTCAATTCATGCTTTTTAGTAATTTTAAGACAATCAGACCTTTTAAGTTCTCACGGGCCACATCAAATGATGTGGTGGGCCACATCTGGCCTGCGGGCCTTGAGTTTGACACATGTGCTCTAAAGGGACTGAAGATTTATGCAAACACTTATTTTAAGATCAGAAATCTCTTTTGCAAGGGAAACCTGGCCAAGACAGCAGCCATACAAAGTCATGACTGTAGATACATGATCAAACAGGTTAGGCTTTAACAAACACGGTCATCATTAAAGAAAAAAATTTCATTCTTGCATTCTTTATGACGCCGTTAATATCGTTCATGGAAATCAATGTCATGCCTAGTTAATTTTCATTAGATTATAAAAATATGTTTTCAATTTTACATAAAAGAAGATTTTTATGTAAAGTGTTTGCAAAAATGATAATTATATTGACAAGGATTTCCTGTATAAAAGATAGAAAAGGGAAACAAAATCCGATTAGTTTTACAGAAATGATCTATTTGTCAACTTGTAGGCTGATCCATGATAACAGAACCAAGAAATTTCTTTTTGCAATGCTGTTCTAAACGTAAACTCCAACATAATGCTGAAGCTGAATGGTCAGCTGAACATTTCATGGTGACATCACATATGGGCAAAAGTCAGTACTCACATGATCAGAGCCTCCCATTCAAAAAAGTTCTCCTCATTGGCTGGGCCTGCACAGAAAACACACGCGCGAGAATGGCAGCATGAAATAGCTGCAGCTCCAAGTGCCAAGAGCATTGAAGAGATACCAGACAAGCAAGGATGCCAGTAATCAAGAAGTGTCGGGGAGCATAGAGGGCAACTGTTTTGGTAGCCCTTTGTCGCCCAAGCAAACCTTTGCATATTATTTTAGAGTTCAATTTTAACCTCACGGGTCCACAGGACCTCTTTCTACAATGCATCAATCTTGTCTGAATGTTCATTCTAAAGAAACAGCTCTGAGCGTGTCGCTCGAGGCTCTGTCAGAGGTGACTGTTTCATTCCTGTTTCACTGAAAGGAGCACTTTCAGTAAGTCGGCCTGTTCAGTGAGGAGCGTTGTGAGTGGAACTCAGTACCTGAGGAGGTTAGCAACACATAAGACCTTCAAAAAAAAAAAAATTTAAATGTGGCTTATCAACACCTACAGCTGCCAACACTAAAATACCAGCTTGTTGTGATGTTTTGATGTTGTGATTAAATGATATCTTGTGATGTCTTATTCTATCGTAATTGTATAGTAAGTGTTTGAATATATATTTTGTATTACATTGTTTAGGTATTGTGTACCCTGTGCTCTTTACGTACATATTATTTGTTACATTAGTGTTTTATCAAGTGTCTAACCATGTACACACCTTGTAGATGTATTTTACTGCTTTTTTATACCAGACAAGCAAGTATGTCGCCAGGGGACTACAGATGAAAACTACCCTTCTAGCTAATTCTGGCTTTTTTAACCATGTGTAATCATGTGTTTTATGAAATTGTATTGTCCCCTTTCAAATAAACTAAACTTAAATTACTGAGCTGAGTTTTACGTTGAGGAGGTTGAGACGTTTTTCATCTGATGACCCTTCCATGAAGATCATATCTGTGCCGGTGTAGGTGAACCACAACTCCTGAGTCTGCCAGTTCTTACTGGAAGTTTTGTCTGGCAGACAAACTTTCTAAACTAAGGAAATTGTTTCCTATGGGCTGTTTGTAACAATAACAGTAAATGTTCAATGACCCTAACAGGCTAATTGGGGTCTGACACCTTGGTCAAAGTTATCAGAGCTCAGACCTCCTGCAGTTCCCTTACTTTTGCAGATTGCTGCTTTCCCCTTTTCACTCTAAGATTATATATCACTATAGTATATATTGCTTAAAATATTGATGATTGTTTCATATTTATGTTATGCCTTTTGGATATCATCTTCTCCTCCACTTGTTCAACCATTCAGATTAACAGAAAGTTTGGCCAGGTTTGCTCAAGTGTTGCTAGGACTGAAAGTGCAGATTAGTTTTATTTAACTGAAGATGCTCACCTGCGAGAATCCCCTCAGGTGGATTTAGGGTCAACTCTAAACACACAAAAATGTTTATGGTTAATTTCCATAACAAAACAAAGAAAAGAAAGAAAAAAGAAAGGAAAAAATATTTACCAATATGAAATAAGGACAAAAAATCATTATTTCATATACTACACTTAAAGTACTAAACTAACCAAGTTAAAAAATATACTAAAGTTATATCAGCTGTACACCCAAATCAAATTTAATTTAAACAACGTCCGAATTATAATCAGCAACGTTTAAAATCTAAATTCTAAAAGCAAAAATATTGTGCTCTCTAACGTTGCTGTGCACAAAAAAGTAAGCTTTAAGTTTTATCATGAATTTGGGAATAATGTATTGAGAGCCATGAACGCAAAAAAATCGTGCCCACCATGGCAATACAGACTAAATCGTAGGCGATGCTGCTTGAGTAAACATAGTTTTCTGGTTTTTGCAAGTAGCGGCAAAAACAGTAAATACAGCGGGTTGTTTATTTCTGCGTAGTAGCAAATGGTCTGTTAGCTTAGCATGTTGCTACGTTTAACGGTGCCCAGTTCTCGCGGGCAGCATTACTATTAACTCACGTTTGTATTCCGCCATGAGTCTTTTTAATGCGGTGCCCGCCATCGCGGTGTCACAGATACGAAAAAAACTACACACAAAAATTGCACTTCTTTTGGTCAGTCTTCTTCCAAAAGACAACGTAACAAAAACGCGCATGCGCGTGTCTTCAAACTCTATTTCTTCTTCTTCTTCTTCTTCTTCTTCTTCTTCTTCTTCTTCTTCTTCTTCTTCTTCTTCTTCTTCTTCTTCTTCTTCTTCTTCTTCTTCTTCTTCTTCTTCTTCATGGCGCATTACCGCCACCAACTGATGTGGAGTGTGGGTCACGATATTTATCTAATTAAAAAAACAAAAAAAAAACAATTCTGCTCAGGGCTTTTATTTTACTTAAATACCCCAATAATATTTGAAACTCTTCCTTTCTGATTTAAGTCTCAGAATTCCTATACTTAGTTGGCTTTTAATGCTCTTAAGTTTCTTAACCAAATTCCTCCTTTCAGCTTCATACTTCTTACACTCAAATAAAATGTGCTCCACCGTTTCCAACTTCGAGCAGCTCCACCTACCCGTTGCATGTTTCCCTATCCTATATAATGTTTCATTCAGCCCTGTATGTCCTAATCTCAGCCTGGATATTACTCTTTCTTCATTTCTGTTTCTCCCTGCTGTCCTCGTTTCCCCAACTGTCCTTTGTATTCTGTCATACCACTGCTTTTGCCACTTTTCCTTTATTCTCTGTTTAACAAAATGCCTCACTTCTGTTTTGCTGAGATTGGTTACTAGATCACTCTTAGTGTTTTTTGTTGCCTCATTTGCTTTCTTGTCTTCCATCTCATTCCCTGTTACTCCGCTGTGTGCTGGTATCCATATAAACACTACTGATAGGCCCATCATCTGGACTCTGAACAGAGCTTGCTGTATTTCTTCTTCACCTTCTTCTTCTTCACTACTACTTTTGCTATTATTACCCTTTCTGTGTCTCTGTCTTCTTTGTCATCTTCTGTTGCTACTGCTGTTGCGTCTTATTCTATTTCTAGTTTAAATGGTGTTGTTAAACTGTTTTAAGAATTACCGCCTCCATTGTAATTGGCCAGCAAGTAATTGATCATCAACCTACAAACTTTTACCTTTTGTAGTTGTAATCTTTCAGTCCTGTGTCCTATTCTGACTCCTGCTCCATCTTCCACCAAGACCAAGGGGTTGTTGATTATTGTACAGATGTCTTTCCTGTGCCATTTACACCACACCATTCCTGACAAGTGTTATAGTTTGAGTTTATTTTAACTTGCTTTACTTGATGTATGAGGGTGGGTTGTCCATGTAAGTCATTAACCGCAGCCCATGTGAGTTCGGGTTAAATCACAAAGTTGGCTGTGACTTTGAAGATGCAGTCTAAACAAACTATTTTAGGACCATGTAGATCTAAGGGCAGTGTTGTAAATGGCAGTTGGTGTTTCTATCACATCTGATCAGTGTTGATTCTTCCAAATTAAGTTATTTTTTTTTCTTTGTGCTTTTTTAAATATTTTAATAAAGTAATACATTTTTGATCCAAAGAGGCATGAAAACCAATATGAGCATTCATTGCAGAAAGAACTGCTTACTTAGTCTGTCTGAGTGGCTGACTGTGATTCATTTAAAAAATGTATGGTGTTACTGGTTTGTAACCCATCACTAAAATGGACACAGTGAAATAAACTCTAGGAAGTGCTATAATTTTGGTGATTGGTTTATTGGTTTCATGTGAAGAACTTCAGTCCAAGTGTTCGTACATCAACATCTACATACATGAAACAAGCACAGAACACATGAGCCAGGGAGTGATTCATGTGACTTTAGGAGGAGGAACTGTGACAAACCAAACCCCTCCAACAAGATTCAAATGTAAAACCTCATATGTCGTGCATTAAACAAAATAAACGCAAACACACAGTGAACCCTGGTTTCTGTCAGCCTTTCAGGTTAATGATGTCACACACAAACAGCTGGAATGTGGAAATCAAATGTTCAAGAACAAACATGGATGTTAGTATAATAGACTACAGAGGGAAAGAGCAGAGACTGCCCTCGGTCCTCCCTGAACCAGACAAATCTCAGCAGCCCACTTGAGAACACAGCAGATCATTATAAAATGAATATGTAATGATATCTTATCCTCAAACATTCTGCATCAGGTGAGAACCTTAACATCTTCATCTCATTAGATTTCTGATAGGACTGTGTTATCATGATCAAGTACTCTCAGAATTCAGGTTGGTTCTTATTGGCTTTTAGGTAACCAGAATTAATGAAGTAGACAAGGTATAGCTGTCAGTGTGGCTAACATAGCAAGGTTAACATGGCACTGCTAACACCACAGAACTGACCATGGATACTAAAGCTGAAACAGTATGGCAGACATGGTATGGCTAATGTGATAAACCTGACATGGTTTAAACCAGTAATGGGCTAAACCAGTAAGGCTAACATGGTTGAATTAACACAACATCGCTTACCCGTAAAAGCTGACATGATATGTCGAATACGACAAGGCTGACATGGAAAGGCCAACACAGTTAGGCTCAAAAAGATTAAATGGAGAAGTGATTCCTCTACTAAGTGCTTCAATCCAGGGTAACTGGACCTCTTTTTTTTTTACATCAGAAGTTATTTCACTTTTCACTGGAAAAGCTTCTTCAGTTCTAAAAAAAAAAAGGTTGGAGTCACCGGAAGGCAGGACTGTCCCTGCAAGCTTTTAACCCCGTCTGTGTGACTGCTTTGAATCACATGACCTCTGCGAGTGTTTGTCCCACCTCACCCTTATGCAAGTTGTTAGGTTTAGGCTGAGGGTTAGGCTAGACCACCTCGGGTGTGGTGAGAAAGGGGGTTGAGTCATCTGACAGGACTAAGACAGTGTTGTAGGTGTTAGATGGTCTTTTAGGGCACACTCACACTCGGCAATCATACCATCCCCAAGCACATTTGCCCCCTAAAGTCTGGAGTGTGTTGTGCTGCAACACCCTTTCCTGGCACGGTATGGTTGGAAGAGGTGTGCTTGACACATGAACCACACAAATCGCCACCTTGCAGAGTGAGTCAATCTGGACATTTGCACGGATGGATGATTTTGTAAAGTTCAAGAAAAAAAGTCAATAAATTGTGCGCCACATATTCACACTGCTGCAGCTGCACGTGAACAACTGTCTGATGACAGTTTTGCACCGTGTGTATTTCATATATAAACGTGGCAATGTGGGTGTCATCTGTGCTTAACAACATTTGGGCTGGTGTAATATGAGTGCAAGCAAGTGAGGGACAGGGGTCAGCCCAGTATGGAGCAAATGGCCCAAGTGTGAGTGTGCCCTGAACTAACCAGCTGGTGCTTGGCCAATTATTCTAACCACTCGCACCGTCTGCTTTGACATCAGTGATGTTCAACATGCAGATTGACATGAAGGCATGCGGTGTGTGCTTCGCAAAGAACAAAAACATTATTACCACTGTTTCCTGTGTATCCATGCGAGTTTAGTCAATACTTTGTTCGGACTGCAATCAAGTAATGGTTTCATGTTTCATAAAGTCAGAACTAACAAACTGAACATCAAATTTCTATGTCATGATTTGTCACTGACAACCACAAGATGATGACACCTCAGTGTCACAGTCAACATTGTCATCTAAAAGTTTGTTAGCGCTGAAAGTTCATATTCTCACATTGATTCAGATCACATTGTACTGGGCTTCAGCAGGTAGTTTAGCATGTTAGCTGCAGTAATGACCTGCTAAACTACTTCCAAGTGATGCTGGGAGGTGTTGTAGAAGTGAGGAATTACCTGGACCGTTACAGATACCATGGAGCTCGACAGCCATGAGACAACAACTGCGTTTCCCATGAGTCCTCATGAAGGAAAATACGAAATCACAGCTGAAACAGAATTCTTTCACTACTTCTGCACTGATGTGACAGAAATGTCCCATAAATGACCTTGACTCCAATACGGCTACTCTAACTACAAACGTACAAATTCTGTTTACCTAAACTAAATTTCAGAATGTATAGTTTATTCAGAAACAGATCTACTATAATTTTGTGTTATACCATTCATGCATTGTATGCACACAGTGATATAATTTGAACATGTAACTTTTTCAAAATTCTGATATTTCTGATAATTCATTATTAACACCAAATGCTCCAGATAGTCTTTGATTTTTCTTCTGACATATTAAATGTCTTTGTCTACTTTCCTACTGTCAAAATATAATAGTACCTGTCACCATCAGTCAGTCAGTCAGTCAGTCACATGTGGAGCTCTGCAGTGTTTGTGATATAACTTATGGCCCAGCTGGAAGATGTGGAGGTACTGTGACATTTTAAATCAGGGCCATTAAAGACAAACGGTGAATCTTTTGATATTTATGATTTGATTTTGCAGCTCAGGTGTGGCAGGTGGAAGAGGAGCATCACCTTCAGCGCCCAGAACAATGCTTCTGTAGGATGGTTCACGAATGATCTCCACAGGAAATAGGGTCAATGGATTTCCAGATTTTTATCAGAATGTAACTTTGCAGGAAGCCTGTCAAATACTTTTTTTTTTAGCATTTAGTTCTTCTTCGGTGGTGTTTTTTTTCTAAAACACACTGCATGTTCTCTTTGGAGAATATTATTTTTGAAATTGTTGGCTACTTTGCTGTATTGCTAGGCACTCTGGAATATGATTTAGGACAAGTGCTGATAAATAAAATTTTCATTTACTAAATACTGTTATACTCTTTACTCCTCCTCCTCCTCCTCCTCCTCCTCCTCCTCCTCTTCCCCAGCCATCACCTCCACCAGCAGGTCAGCTGTGCAGGTTGCCTCGCCCAGACTGTTGACGGCCTTCACAGTGTATTTGGCATCATCGTCACCTGATACCTGAAGGGTAACATGGTCACACTTACAGGTGTGCTGTGTCATATGTGTATTGTTGTTATGACATGTCGTCTTTGTTCAGTTTACCTCTGAAATGACCAAACTGCAGTTTCCATCTTCATCATAGTCAATTTGAAAATGTCGTGTCTCTTTGATTGGCTGGTCGTCTTTGTACCAAACAACCTCTGGATCTGGGTAACCTGCAGCATTATGAAGACAGGGTCAGCGCTGATAAACTTTTCTTCTGCTCATGATGTCGATCAGTCGATAATTAGCTAAGAGCTTCTTCTCTGTGCCCGTTTTTCTACTATTCTTTTGTGTTGTGTTTAGTTGTCTTCTTGGTTCTCATACCTTCGATTTTACAGTCGAAACGAGCGGCGCTACCTTCTACAACCTCCACGTCTTTGATGACTGTGCTAAAGGTTGGCTTACACTCAGTCTTCTGCTCGTACTCCAAACACTCCAGAAACTGATTATCTTCTACACAAACACACAAACACACTTATCCAATCCAGATTTGTAGTCCTGTTTTTGAGAGAGCGCTGGGTTGTTGCTCATACCTTCGGTGGGCGAGCCCTTCTTGGCGCTGACCCCAGCCATCATCGCCATGGACGACAGCCTGCCGATGGCTCGAACAGCATGACCTGTTTTCTGCCACAGGACAAGAAACAGTCATGTCACGACTTTCTGTCCTGAAACATGACAAATGAATGTTTGTGTTCAACCTAACTCTCTACTCACGCTTTGGTTATGTGTTCTGTCACGTTACCTGCCACTTCCTCCTCAGGATGTACTTTTTCATCCTCTCCTTTGAGAGTTTTTTGGCCTTCATGGTGTTGGTGTCCTGTTTTAGCCAAGGGTGTTCAAAACACTGAGCACAGGTTAGCCGAGCCCTGATAAACACACACACACACACACACACACACACACACACACACACACACACACACACACACACACACACACACACACACACACACACACACACACACACACACACAAGAATTAGCAGGCTTTTGCTGGCTATATGCATTTAGCATGAAGACTGACCCAGTCAGCGGTATAGTGGTATTTTCTTACTTCATGTCTTTCTTAAGCAGGTTGGTGATGAAATCTTTGGCGTTTTCAGAGATTTCATCAAATGCCTCATCCTCAAAGTCCCACGTTGCCGAGGTGACGTTGGACAAAGTTTCATTGTCGTTGTCCCCCATGAATGGAGACAGACCGCTCAGCCTGAGAGGACGACAATCACAGGAGGAGCTATAGGCAAACTGTTATGTTAAATACAAAACAAAGAATAAAATTAAAAATCATAAATTCAATTCAGTCAAAACTCTGGTTAGATATTTGTAGTAACTTAGATAGTTGGATATGCAGAGGCTGCTAAAACCACACAGAAGATCACAGCTGCCAGCTCTGAGGACTCTTCTGCTGTCTGCAGTGGGCATGCAGCGATTCCAACCTGCCCTCCGGCAGATGTCCAATGTTGGGACACTTTCAGAGGTTGCCCTGCACAGGAGGCGTTCTACAACATTGATAGTGCCTTCATACTAGGCATAGTGGTGTGGTGTCCAGGCTTCAGTCAGCAGCAACAATGTTATGTTCTAAGGCACGATTTCAGCAGAGAAAATGACCAGTTGTCCCCTGCCGTTACTGGAAGAACTGGTCACTGTCTGTTACTTCAACCAGGCCAAAAATAGGATTGAAACCCCACTGATTTACCAAAACCATCAAAACTAGAACCCACTTTACTGCTCTGAGTTACCTCTTAATCTGTAAACATTATTTAGAGCAATTATCTTGTGTTTAATGTGTCCTTGTTTTATTCTTTTTGATCACAAATGCATTGCTAAGCATGACTCAGATTAACCACCTGCTGTAAGCATCTGCTGTTAACATCACCTGTTCACATTATGTGTTAACCATCAGCCATTAACTATCACCTTTTAACTATTGCCTGTTAACTATCACTCATTAACTACCACATGTTAACTATCATCTTTTAACTATTGCCTGTTAACTATCACCTATTAACTACAACATGTTAACTATCACCTTTTAACTATTGCCTGTTAGCTATCAGCCATTACCTATCACCTGTTAACCATCAGCTATTAACTATCACTTTTTAAACATCAGCCATTAACTATCACTTGTTAACTATTGGCCATTAATTATCACCTGTTAACTATTGGCCATTAAATATCACATGTTAACTATCACCTTTTAACTATTGCTGGTTAACCACCAGCCATTAACTATCACCTGTTAACTGTCACCTGTTAACCACCAGTCACTTCACCTGACATCTATAACCTTTCAACCATCATATGTTAACAATCACAAAAAGTGTTTGTGTGT
>BJFM01001882.1:125203-138555 GCA_016586285.1 Arothron firmamentum | reverse complement strand
GGCTAGTACCTCGTGTGTGTGCATGTGTGTGTTCTTGTACTTGCTACATACTGAGCACCATAATACTCATCCTACTAGCAAAGTGAGGACATTTTGGCTGGTCCTCATAACTTCAAAGGCATGTTTAAGGGTTTAAAAATGGTTTTCAGCTTAAGGTTAGAATTGTGTCTAGGTCAGGGTTAGGGTCGGGGGTTAGTTGGGATGGTTAGTGTTAGGGTGAATGGTGGTTACACATTATGTCTGTGAAAGTCCTCACAGAGATAGAAGTACAAGGATATGCTTGTGTGCGCGTGATGATGTGTATGAGTGAGAGAGAGAGAGGGAGAGAGAGAGAGAGAGAGAGAGAGAGAGAGTGTGTGTGTTTTACTGCAGCGTGTTTTGTCTTTATATGGTTTCACAGTCATCCAACAGTCTCTCTGTTTTTTTCTCTTTTTCAGCTTCAACATGGTCCATCAGAATCGAACAGAACGGCAACACTAAATCATGAAAAATTCATTCAGAGGGAAAGAGCAGCAGAGTTTAATTTAGAAGCACATATTAAAATGACAAAGTCTCTCAACCTGACTACTACAGCAAGAAAATGAATAAACTGGTTGAAACTGAGTCCACACATATCCAACAATGTTTAGATCTATAATTAATAATACATTTAAATGCTTTTATTTTTAATTATGTTGAATATTGAAGTTTCACCAGATACATTCAATATTCCTAAAAAAATGTTCAACTCTTTTTTTGTGAGAGTGATAATTCCATTTGTGCATCTCTGGAGAATGGCACAAGAACCTTTCTTGTTGGATATAAAGTCCTTTTTAATCCTCTAGGGACTGCATTGTCTAGCAGGTTCTCATGAACCTCAGTTGTGGTCTGTGTTCCATTGTTAAAATGGTAGTTATACTGACAGTGTCCAGGTCTGTGAATCAGTAACACTGAAGCTAATGCCTTCTCATGACTGAAAACGTCAATCTGTCGCAAATGCAATTCCTGTGTAGCACTGCTGCCACCTTCTGGCTGTAGGTGATTTTGGTGTTTGTGCAGCAAACAGTGAAGAAAAGACGTGACACGTATGTGTAGTGCTGAAAACATGCTTTATTAAATCATTAATGCATAAAACTCAGGGAGGAGAAGGAAAACTGTTCTAATTCAACACTTAAATTAAAGTTCTGGTAACTCTGACTACTGACACAATAGAATCACTAAAATCTACACACACTCACACAAACACATCAGCTATACTGGTGCCATTTCTGCTGAGCGGAGCTGGTACTGACTTCCCCTTCATCATTGGCCAGGAGATAATATGTGGAGAGAAGCCAGTCCAGCCATTGTGTTCCAGAAACAGCACTCTGTATTAAAATAATCCACATGCTCAGAGTGCGGGCCGCTCACACTCTGAGCATGTCAGAAATGTATGGTACGGTACGACGCAGTCAGTCGGAGCTCAAGGCCAGTTCCTGCTGCTTCCATGAGGGTGATGAAAACAGCAGTCAGGGTCTTAAGTTCACGGTACAACTCATAGAAAGCTGAAATTTCAATTTTGTCTTTCATTTTGTGATTCAGAACATCAACAGGGAACTTCTCTACCTGTTGAGGCAATCTTAAAGACTTCAACATGTTGTTGAGGCACAGTGTTTCGTTTCTTAGGTTGGCAGGGTATTCGTTCCAGCTGAAACTTTCTCCTGTTACATTTCTTCTTTTCTTTTACCATATATTATTGTCATAAATAACAATTCATACATTTCCCATAACCGTCAAATTCGGCTATATACATTATGTACATGTCACAGAAAACCGGAAATCTTATGTCATAATTGTCCAATATGGCACAGTTTATAACAACTTTAGACTTTAGTCTAGTTTGGCATAAATTAATGTCAAGTTTGGTACAAAAAAATTAATATTTACAGGAACAGAAATCAGGTTTCTATAGCAAGAACTGCTGCTAATTCACTACAATAAAAGGTCCTGGGTGCGAAACATGGGGAATATAAGGGTTTTTTTTCTTCTTTTTAAATAGACCGAATGTGAACATTAACAGTTGCTGCATCAGAACCAAACTCGTTGGTTAGCATCAGTGTGTATGCTCCAGCATCACCTTCTTTCACTGCAGAGATCATCAGAGTGGAGATGTCTGTGCTGTTCTCCACATGATATCGTTTCTCCTCAGTGGGAATACTCTGACCTGAATGGATCCACTGGACCACCGGTGGAGGGTCTCCTGAAAATTCTCCAGACAGGGTCAAAGTCTGTCCCACCTCTACACTCATATGTTGTGAAAGAGCTTCAATCTTTGGTGGGGAACCTGTTAACAACAAAGACAATGAGAATGAGAAGATCTTATTATCATGTTATTAAATAATATTAATGTCAATATGCTAAGAATCATGGACTTTCAGTAGACTTTACTGAAATTTGACCAAATAGGCCAAACAGAAGCTGCTTTAGAGACTTCTGAATAAACATGTTTGACAAACGAGAATAGCAGGATTTATATTCATCCTTCCTACAGAAATACAGTATGCACGTTCACAACCAGTTATTGGGGGTGTAGCAGGATGTTACTCTCACATGAAGGTGTCTCACCTGTTCTGAGCTCAGAGGAGAATGTCTCCAGTGAGGACGATGCCTCCGCATGGGAGGAAACAGATATTTTCTTCATTTGGCTACTGGAGGTCATGGAAACCATTGACTCGGACATCATGGCTGACATGCTACTTTCAGACCTCTTGCCAATCAAGTACTTAGCAGCAGCAGATGGAGAGCTGCGGTCGGCATGCATTGAAAGCCCCTTCACATGGACTTCTGGGCCAGAAAAACTTTTCTGAATGCTGCCAGCAGTGCCAATAGTCTCTATCTGATGTACCATAGTCATTTCCATTGGTTCTTGAGTAAGAGCTGAAAATATCCAGATAGCAAGCATTTGGCCTGGATCACAATATGTACTACAACACACTATGCAAGTCTCAGAAACTGAGTAATAAGTGAGATTCATGTTTTTGGTGCACTGCAATCATGCATTCAAAATTCCTTTTGACAAGACTGCAAAAAGTCAGAAGGCACTTACTGTGAACATGGAGGGAGGAGGTTGCAGAACACTGTCCAAACTCATTTTTAGCTTTCACTGTGTATTTTCCATTGTCGGCAGGGGTGGCACTCAATATCTGAAGACTGAGCACATTCTGAGAACGGCTGAGTCTAAAATTTGATGTAACAGTTATCTGTAAAGAGAGCCAACAATGGGTTTATTCAGCTTGTGGTTTCTCTAGAGACGAAAGATAACCTTGTGCAAAATACTCACAGGCATGTTGTCCTTCAACCATTCTATGTCTAGAAAAGGCTCTCCTGAGACTTCACAGGTGAATTTAACATTTTGTCCTTCAACTACATTTTGTGATCTTGGCTGGCTCAGGAAGTGCGGTGCTGCTGAATGACTGGTTGTCACAGTGGTATCGACCTGACATCGGACAAGGCCTTCTTCTGTTTCAGCCTCACATGTGATTTTTCCTTGATGGTGATGACTGACTGACATTATTGTCAGGTTCTGAGGATCTGGTGACAGCACTCTTTTGTGTGACTTGACTGGAGAAGTAATTGGTGTTTTGTCAGATGGTGTTGGGGATTTTAGACCAGGTGACTTTGGTGTTGTTTTTCCTGATACTGGAGATTTAACCCTCTGGGGTGACTTTGGATCAGGGGATGTGACTCTCTGAGGAGATCTGACTGGGTCAGGAGACTTGGGAAAAGAGGTCTCAGTCTCAGGAGACATGACTCTGGTCGGGGTAACAACTTGTTCAGCGCTCTCAGACTTGAAAATTGTCAAAGTGAAATACGCCTCTTGTTTACCCGCAGCATTTTCAACCAGAACCATGTAGCTTCCTTCATCTGCCATGCTGACTGAAGAGATCTCTAGGTGAGAATCATACTGGGTCGAAAAGATGTGATGACGAGCAGAAGAAGTAATAACTGCTCCATCATGTATCCAGGTGATGGAAGGTGCAGGACTGCCATTCACATCACAGTTAAACCTGGCAAGGTCTCCCTCATTGACAGTTAGTGACTGTGGCTTGTTAACAATCTTAGCAGGAACACCAGGCCTCTCGGGCAGCTTCTCAACAACAGTGCTGGACTCAGCAAGAGTGGTAAACTCTTTGACAGACTCTTTGACAGACACAGATTCCCTGACTGATGTTTTAGATGAGACATGATAAACCTCTGTTTTGGTCATTTCTGGCAGATATGAGTATGGAGGTTCTTCATCCTTTCGCAGAGATGAGAATGCAGCATATTCTTCTCCAGCTACATCCAGTGTAGCATAGTCAGATGTTTCTCCTTTAGCATTTTTGCAGATCACACGGTATGCACCAGAGTCATCTGTGACACAGTTGTTAATCTGCAGAGTGAGAACACCACTGATATTGGTCATGTGATATTTGCTACTTTGGTGCAATTCATTCCCATTATGGAACCAGGTGATCTCAGGCTCTGGTTTGGCCTGGACATTGAGGGTGAAGCTAGTACTTGATCCATAGGACACACGATGAGATCGCATCCTAATGGTAATCCGTGGTGTATGGTCAAGACTAAAGGGGGGCTGTGTCATTGATTCAAATTTTGTCTCTGCTGATCTTCTCTCTGTTCTGAGGGCCTGCTTTCTCTCAGTATACCGTGATGCAAAATCAATCTTTGGAAGGGTAACTTCTGTCTTGACAGCTTTTGCCAAGCTTAAGGAGCTCTTTGTAGGTTCAGGCATTGGAAGCTTTTTAATCGGTTTGGGGATATATTCAGATGTAAAAGCAGTCAGGTATTCAGATGCAACGCTCTCGGATACTACTCCAGCAACCGTTTCCCTTTTCAGTGTCCGGGCCTTTTCCTCAACCTCCATACGTTTGAGTTGACTCTTGTAGGAGGAGATCCTCTGAGTAGTTGTGGGTGGACGCAGTAGCTCTAGGTCTTCTCTCTCTTCATAAACCCTCTGTTTCTGTCTTGGAGCTTTATATGTTACTTTGTCATGGCGCTGGCGAAGGTCAACAAAGGTTGGACCAGCTTCATATTTAGATGGAATTTTATAAGAGTCATATATATGGATGTCTTCTCTCTCTTCATCATCACTGTACACTCGTCGTGGAGATGAAGGACGTGGGGCAGAAAGCTCAAAACGGACCGGACTGAAACTTGGTGGAGAAGCAGAGTACCCAAGCTCCATTTCTTCCTCTAGCCGAAGCCTCTCTTCTTCAGTTCTTTTCATTGAAAGGTACTCTTCCACAGGCAGAAGCAACTCCTCATCTGATAGATCACCCAAGGACCGTCTTCTGATCCTGTGGTAGGTGTCGATCTCGGGAGAAATAGTGCGACGCTTAGCAGGCCTGACAACCTCCAAGTCATCTTGAGTCATTGATGAGATGCGCCATTTAGGCTTATACTGTTCTTTGATCCGAACTGGAATTTCATAAAACTGTTCCCATCTGGAGAGACGAACACGCTTCATCCTCTTCTGTACAAGTTTCTCCATGGGTTCAGGGAACTCATATTGATCACGCAGTTTCTTGTACCATTTCAAGTCAGAAAGAGGCTTGAAATGTTTTATTTCAACATCCTCTTCAAGCACAGCAGGATTAATGACTCGAGGAGGAGGGACCACATAAGGCATTCGCAACCTCTTCTCATCTGCTCGCTTCTTCCTCTCCTCCAGTTCTTTCTGTATCTCAGCTTCAGTCTTCTGACCTTTCTTAGTGGTCACAGCAGGTTTGAACATGGTAGCTGCCTCTCTGACAGCTTGAACGGCTAATGGTGGAAGAGGTGCAACAACACTGTCAGTCAAAATCTGAGACAGTCTCACCTTTTTGTCTAATTGCTCCTGCCCAGCTTCTCTTTTTGTCTCCTTTTTACTGATCTCAATTTCCTTCTTCACATGGGTGACGCGTTCTACTTTAAGGGTGGCCTGGCAACTGGCTGATCCGGCAGAGTTGGTTGCAGTAACTCTGTATACACCAGAGTCTTCAGGAAGAACGTCTCTCACATGAAGGATGAAGTAATCCAGACCTTCGTGGACAACCTCAATAGATGGTCCAAAAGCTAAAGGTGCACCATCCTTCTCCCACCTCAGAGTAGGATGACCAGATACTCTGATCTCAAAACGGACATTCTGGCCCTCTTTGCACTCTAAATTTGCAAGCAGGCGTTTGAACATTGGTCTCAGCGTGAGGTCAGCAGGTTTAGGTCGAGGAACAACAGTTAGACGAGCCTTGCAGCTATCTTCACCATACCTGTTACGGGCCACAACACTGTATTCAGCATCATCCTCCGCATCAAGATTGTGGATGATCAGTTGATACAGGCCCTTGTCATTGATAAATGTGTATTTCTTGTCATCAAGTCCAGGGATGAGCTTCTGTCCCGATTTGTGCCAGGTGACACGGGGATCTGGGTGAACAGTGATTGTAACACCAAAGCGCAAATCTTCTCCAATATAGGCAGTGCGATTAACTAGAGGAAGGGTGAACTCTGGTGGCTTCTGAAGCATTCTGGCAGTGTCAACTCTTCGCTTTGTCTTCTTGACCACACGAGAGGTAAAGTAATCACGATATGATCTAACACCAGTGACAAAGAGCTCTGCATAGGCACTGTCTTCACCATACTCATTTACAATCTTGCATCTGTAAGTGCCATCATCAGCTCTTGTGATCTTGTTGATGGTGATTACAGCAACACCATCCTCATATGCAATTTCATATTTGTCACTTGCTTCAAGTTGCCTGACTCCACAGTACCATGTCACCTCGGTTGTGCTATCATAGTTTTCTATGTTACAGACAAATTTCATACTGTCTCCTTCTTTCACTACAGCATGCCTGATAAGGCCTCCAACTGGACCATTTTCATATGGAGCAATCTTCACTTTGGCAACTAAAACACCCCTCTGTGATCTAATGGAGCCACCGTTAGCCACACGGGCTGCAGAGATGACAGTGTTCCATTCTTTCTTCACCATTAACTGGTAGTATCGCTTATGTCTGCTAGTTGGGATTGCTCTTGTGCTGATCTCTTCTGTGGGCCTGGTGAGCCAAGGGTGTCCCAGAGCCTCAACAGCAGTCATACGATGCTTACGTTCCTTTGTTATTAAGCGGTCAGTGAAGTCTAATGACTCAACACTGACCTGCTTAAAGGACTCATCTTCATAACTGTGTGCTGCATTGGAAATGTTGTCAATCATTTGTTGGTTGGTTTCTGCTGAGAATGGATTAAGCCCACTGAGGAGGACATATGCGAGGACACCAACAGACCACATATCAGTGACTGTACTGACCATGTCACACTGATGGATTTCGGGGGCAGCATACTCTGCAGTGGTATACTGAATCTTGATTTGGTCTCCAGGAGTCAGATGTCTACACTGACCCAACTCAATAATCTTCACATTAGAGCTGGTTCTAGTTGTGTACACAATGTTCTCAGGTCTGATATCAAAGTGTCCGTAGCTCTGATTATGCAAGAATTCAAGAGCTGAGCAGATCTGTCTGATGTAGTTGACAATCTCACACTCAGTAAGCTCAAAATCAGCTGTGCTAAGACGCTCAAAGATATCTACACCAGAAATAAAATCATAAATCATTACCAAATCTTCTGGACTCTCGAAAGACTCATGGAGGAGAAGGAAATTGGTGTGTTTTGCCAGATTCAGTATAGTGATTTCCTTCTTGACAAGTGCTTGATCAGCTCCTCTTACTTTTACAAATTTAGCCATGTAAGTCTTCTCTGAGCAGATGTCAACACAGCGGTGAACAATGCCGAAATGCCCTCTACTCAATTCTTCTGCTATGGCATATTTATTGTGTAAGTTTTTAGAATCAGAATGTTGAGCTTTGCTTCTGGGTACATGTCCAGTGTCATCAACCTCCCTGTCATAGAGAAGAACTCTTGATTTGTCCTCCTTTGTCATGACAGGTCCACTTGTCTCAGATGGGGCACTCTGTCCAAACTTATTCTCAGCAATCACCCTGAATTGATAGCTAGTTCCTCCAAACAAATTGATAACAGTGTAATGGGTGTCACGGGACTGAGCAACCCTCTGCCACCTCTCAGCAGTGGTGGGACACTTCTCAATGATGTAGCTGATGACCCTGCTGCCACCATCATTTGCTGGGGCAACCCAGTTTAATGTAACTGAGTCTCTGGAGATATCACTAGCTTTGATACCACGAGGAGGATCTGGTACATCAGCGACATCTAGCTCTACTGTTTGCTGGTCAATTCCAAATCTGTTCTTTGCACAGACAATATAAAAACCGGCATCTTTCTTTTCTACTCCACTGGGAAACACCAAAGATGTGAATGATCTGGTGACTATGACCTGGTAGTGACCATTGCTGTCAATGAGATCTTGTCCCTTCTGCCATGTGATAACTGGGTCTGGTTTGCCAACAAAAGGAATCTTGATATTAACAACTTCTCCTCGCAGTGCAGGTATGGCTTCTTTGTCCTTCAAGTTCTTTGGCAGGTGAATCTTTGCAGGAACTAAAAATGAAAGAAATACAAGTCAGTTAGGTTTCAGAGTTGCCACATTTATTCAGTCTATCTATGTTAATTTAGATTATGCAAGAATCAGGCATTTGATTTGTTGAACTTTGTTATCTGTAAACTTACCTTCAACATCTAGTGAGATTGTTGCACAAATGGAACCTCCCTGGTTAGTGGCTCTGATCTGATAGACAGTAGAATCTTCTTCATCAACCTCAGAAATGACGAGTTGATGATAACCTCCCTTGAACTCCTGAATCTTGATTTTCTTTCCATCAGAGTGAATTTCCTTTCCTCTTCTGAGCCATTTAATAACAGGCTTGGGTTGTCCTGTGATTTTGCACACAAGTGCAGCATTGCTCTTGTACTTGACACTCATGTTCCTCAGCTCTTCCTTAAAGGCAGGAGCACGGATTTCAATGTCAGTGGCTGGATGGACGGAAGCTGTCTCTTCACTGTAGTCACTCTGTCCTCCAAGATTCTCACACTTCACACGGAAGACATACTCAACTCCCTCAGTCAGGGACTTGACAGAGAACACTGTCTGTTTAATCTCATCTGTGGTCACAGGGGTCCACTCACTCCATTCCTTCTTGTCTTTGTGCTTCATCTCAAGGCAATAGCTTTTGATCTTGGAGCCTCCATCACTGATTGGTGGCTTCCAAGAAACTACACAGGAGTCCTTGGTAATACCAGAAACAACCGGACACAGAGGAGGAGATGGTTGCTCTGTGGACAGTGACATAAAACTCATGATTGTCAGAATTTTTGCCTTTAAATTTGCGTGTTTAATTATAGATGAGGCTTTAATCATAAATTATGTGAAACATATATTTATTAAAAAAATACCTAGCTGGCTCTTGATTAGAATGGGTGAAGTGAGCTCCAGTGGTTCACTGTTGCCATATCGATTCTGGGCATACACACGGAAGAAGTAGCCAGCACTCTCAGTGAGGTTAGGAACACGACAAGAAGTGCCATTAATAGATGATGACACCAGTTCCCACTCTCCACCCTCCTTGTCCTCGTGCTTTTCTACAATGTAGTTGGTGATCAGGCAGCCACCATCATCTGTTGGAGGTTTCCAGCTGATGATGACAGAGTTCTTCAGGAGGGCGTCCAACATAATTGGACCCTGAGGTCTGTCAGGTTTATCTGTAAACAGATGGATGCATATGAGCTATATTAATTTCAGTGAAATCACATTAATATCAAAATAAGAAGGCATTAATTGTTGCGGTTCACAGCAGTAAATTTGCTGCGGCATACCATAAATTTCAACATTAAATGCTGTGTCGGCCCTTCCAAAGTGGTTATGCAGTCTGATTCTGTATTTGCCTCCATGGACTCTGCGTTGGACATTCTTAATGATCAAGTGAGTGTAGTGCTCAGTTGTCTCAATGGTGATGTCTTCTGTGTTCTCCAGGGTCTTTGCTCCATGCAGCCACATTATCTTTGGCTGAGGACGACCAACATAGACAACATGGATGCGTAGAGTTGTTCCTAGGCCAGTGTAGTATGTTTCCTTCAATGGGTAATCAGGATGAAATGAAGGGGCGGCCTCCAACATAAGAATGCCTGAGGTCTCTGCTTCTCCAGCATCATTGATGGCTTTGCAGGTATACTCGCCCTCATCCTCTTGTTGGTCGGTCATAATGGATAGTGAATGGTTGCGGCCATCAGAGCTCATCTGGTACTTACGAGATTCAACAATCTCTTTCCCAGCATGATACCACTTGATGTCTGGAACAGGTCTACCAATAATCTGGCACTTCATTATAGCAGGTTGGCCAAGTTTAGTAGTAACTTCATCCATTTCCTTCCTCAGACTGGGTTGACATTCAACTGTACCATAGAAAGAGGAATGTTACAGAATCACATTACAATTATTAAAGTCACAAGCAGATTAAATGAATTTCTAAACAATAAATAAAATTCAGACATATTTCATTGCACTTACCGCTCAGTTTAGTCTTGACGCAAGTGGCAGTCCGGCGAGGTCTACTCATTCCCGTTTCATTTTCAGCTAACACTCTGAACTCATATTCTGTGGCCTCAGCCAATCCAGCGATGGTGAAGTCCTTTTCCTTCAGTCTCTGCCTGTTGCATTTCTTCCAGGTGCTCTCAGTGGATTTTCTGCATTCCACCCAATAGCCCAGGACCTCCTTTCCACCATCACATTCAGGAGCTTGCCAGCGGATGGTGACTGAGTTGTTTGTCACATGTACTATATCAATCTCACCTGGTTGGCTTGGCTTGTCTGGATAAAGAAACAAGATGTAATTAATTTAACTTATTAACACCCCATTTCTGGCTTTTTATTTATACTCTATTTTTGCTGATTGGTAAGAGCTCACATAACATAATTAAAGTCATTCAAATTAGAGCAATGGTTGTAAGCAAACAAATGACAGTTGATTATATTTTGTAAAGACAGAGGACTCACTGAATGGATCCTTGCATGTGACTGAATCAGACACTGGACCAGCCTCACTCTCACCAATGCTGTTAACAGCAAAAATACGGAACTGGTATTCCGAATCAGGTGTGAGCCCAGACAAAGTGAACATTGTAGAGGTGATCTGGGTCTCGTGTCTAGACCACGTATCAGAAGATACCATTCTGTACTCAACAAAATAACCAGTAACAGCTGAACCACCATCATCCTTTGGTCTTGACCAGGCCAATGCTACAGAGCTCTTTGTAATATCCATAATCTCTGGTGGGGTGCTAGGAGGCTCTGGATAACCTGATTTGGAGGGGGAAAAAAAGAAAGAAAGTGCTGTATTATGGACCTGAAAGAATATTAATATCCTCTGAGAATGTAAATAGCAAGGAGGAACACTTACAGAGAGGAGCCTTTGGCACTACTGGATGCTCTGATTTTAGAGAAGAGCTAACACCAAAGGAGTTTTCAGCTGTGACCTTGAAATGATACTCCGTTCCCTCTTTTAGGCCCTTGACAACTACTTGTGTGTCAGTAACTCTAGATTCTACAGTGTACCAAGCATTTCTGGTGGCCTCTCGCCTTTCCAAAATGTAGCCAAGGATCTCTGAACCGCCATTATCCATTGGCACCTTCCAAGACACTTTTACAGAGTTGGCATGGATGTCATCAAAGACCAGTGGTCCCTCTGGAGCACTTGGACGGCCAATGACCTTCACCTTGATTTGGGCCTTTCTCTTGCCAACCCGATTCTCCAGCAGGAGGTCATACACACCAGAGTCAGTTCTCTCAGCTCCCTTAATCACCAGTTCACTGACATCTTCAGTAGAGACAATCATGGCATTAGTAGAGACTGCACCCAAGTCCTTTGACCACTTGCAGGTTGGTTGAGGTTTGCCCCTGATAGGTACAGACAGTCTAACCACTCCTCCCTGGCGGACAGTGTACAGATCTTTGTATTTTGGTTCCAGGTCAAAATCAGGTGATTCTAAAGAAATATAGTATCAGTGTTATTTTCTTAGAATTGCAAACACACAAAATTAATGTTGTCTACTTAATGTGACTTCTGTGCCTTACCAAGCATCTCAGTCACAGTGACAGTTCCAGGCACTTCAGCTGGTTCTCCAGACCCACCGGCATTGCAGGCCATCACACGGAATTTGAATTCTTCTCCTTGCGGCATATTGGTCAGGGTGTACTCACAGATTAGAGATGGTGTGGTGTTGCATTTGATCCAGGCAGTAGTGCCCACCTTCTGCATCTCGATCAGGTAGCCATCCACCCTTGCATCACCTTCATCATCTGGAGGGCTCCAGGCCAATGACACAGAGGTTTTAGTGGTATCTGTGATCCTTGGGTTCTGAGGACAGCCAGGTGGATCTGTGTAAGGAAAAAATAGCAAAAAACAAACAAACATGAGTCCACTGGCTATTGTCTAACTATATTATCTCATGGAAAATGAGAAATAATTTTCCCAAAATTTCACACCAATAGGATCTGTAGCCACTGCTGGTTTTGACGGCAGACTTGGTTTGCTCAGTCCTTTGGCATTGAGAGCAATGACTCTATGTTCATACTCCAGACCCTCAATCAGCTCCGTTGATCTGTATCTGGTCATTGTGATGGGGTTCTTGTTGGCACGCACCCATCTGTCAGACCTGACTTCTTTGCGTTCTATAATGTATCCAGAAACCTCCACGCCACCATCTTCTTCTGGAGGATTCCAAGCTACAGTCATGCCATCACGTGAGACATCAAAGACAGTTGGACGGCCAGGAGGTCCAGGCACATCTGTGGAATAAGAGGTTGTATGTTATCCTTCTGCTGCTGGCCTATTCTGTCTCTGCTATTATTAAAAGCTTTGAATAAATCTTACTGGTCAAACTCTTGCAGGTGACTATCTCAGACTGTAGGAACTCTCCAGTGCCATAGCGATTGATGGCTGCCACACGGAACACATACTCATCTCCTTCAACCAGGTTTCCAAACTTGAAGGTTGGTCGGCTAACGGATTCACAAACAGTTACCCAACCAGGTCTGTGAGCATCACGCTGTTCCACCACATAACCACTAATGGGAGCTCCTCCATCCCTAATTGGAGGACTCCAGCTGCAGGTAACAGTCGTGGCATCAATCTCATCAAACATGAGGGGTCCTTTTGGTTCATCAGGTTTAGCTGTTAACAGATAATTATTGATTACAATCAAAACTGATTCTTGACATTTCATTCATTTTCATTTTATGTGTCTTTGATAAGTCCTCATTTTCATTTTATGTGTCTTTGATAAGTCCTTTTATTTTGTGCCACTGTAGTTAAGTGCCTGCTGTTCTTACTGTTACCCCAACCCCTGCCCACAACTGGCAACTGCCACTTTCCAATATATATATATAT